>APFE031151317.1:0-24632 GCA_000404065.3 Pinus taeda
GTTTATTTTATTTCCATCAAATATTTTTATTTATTAAATGATCTTGTCTCGATTAGGGTCTTAACTCCTTTTTATAATTTTTGACTTCCCTCTTTGTTTGGAGTTTGACTTTAATTTTTTTATTCTTGTTAGTTTTTGTTTTTTTTTAATAATTTAATGAACTAATATCTTAATTTAAATATTATTTTTCAAAAACTAGTCATTTAATATAGTCGTTACCTATTAATATTTTTAATAAATTAATGAAATAATATCATTATTTAAATATTTTTTTCAAAAACTAGGCTTTTAATATAGCCATTACTTAATAATATTTGCTTTTAATATATTAATAAATTAATATCATAATTTAAATATTGTTGTTCAAACATAGTTGTTACTTGAAATTTTGGTATCTACATTGCTCTCTATATAAATCTTTGTCATAATCTGCCTCTTCATCTTGTCTTGATGATGAATTGCACTTGTTGGTTCAAAATGTGTCAGCGAAAAATTTCTCTTATGTGATTTCTATCGAAACATTTTGCTTAATTCATTATGGATCACAGAAACCTGAATACAAAAAATATTAGATTATTAATCTACATTATTTATAATTTTTGTTTATATTTTAAAGAGTGAAAAGGTTAAAAATCTAATTTCAAAATAAACAACATTTTAAACATAAATACTAAACACATTTTAATATTTTTTTATGTATAAAGAAATTATATGACATTTAACATTATATTTTATTTTGTCTATCTATGGTGGATAGACTCTGATTGGGTGTTGTTAAAGTACTCCTAGATGTTAAGTCACCAGTTCAATTCCCTACCCTTTTTGGGTGTTATTCTTGAACATGGTCATGATATAGTTTCACCAATGTCAAAGTTACAAAAAAAAGAAATATATATATATGTGTGTGTGTGTGTGTATGTTTCGTTAAAAAGGGTTTGGAAGGACATCCGAAAGGCTTCACTTTAATAAAATATATCAACAAAGGTACATAGGTGAAATGCATGCCTCCCTAATACTTTCTCACACTAAATGTTATAAATTTCATTTATTTTTAATTAATGTGTGGCTTAAATTTTATAATTTTTTGTTTATTTATCTAGAACTATTTCTTTCAAGATATTATATATATATATATATATATATATATATATATTATATATATATATATATATAATAATATATATAATGATAATGTTGGGAGAAATTGTCAGTGATGTTGAACAATGAATGAGACAATACTTGTTTGGAAATATTCATGCAAAAATCAATAAATTCGAATGCGAGACCACCTTAGAGTGGTAAATCTCATCATGCCATTTCCATTGATAAGTGGTACACCACATGATTCCTCACGGTTGAGGAGATATCCACTATCAAAGTTGGGGCCTTGAAATTATGGTCAAAATACTCCAAATGAATGATGTCATTGTCCTAATATTTTTGGCATAAAATTAAACAAAAATATATATTGAAATTTGAGGGAAATTTATGGGGTGTGGTTGTTACAAATCATTTTCCTGTATTTGAAAATGTTGTCAAAAAGTGAACTAATGTTGGCCCATAAAATTGAATTTGTAAATTGATTTTTTTGTTCATAAGACAGGTCAACTTGATACAAGTTCAACATCGCTCCTAAAAAGTCATGTCTATCCACATTTTTTTTGATACTTTAATAGTTGTTCCCAAATTACGTCTTCATCTAACCCTATATATTATCTACTAGTGGAGCATAAATGAAATCAATTTAGTGAACCTAATCATTAGCTTCATGGAGATCTAAAGAATAAGTTTGAAGTTCTTAAGGTGTGTTAATTTGGTTTTCTTTTCTATATGTGATGAAAGCACTAGCTTGGACATGTTCTCTGATTCATTTAAGGAGTGATTATGAGGTCATGCTTTGAGGCATTTCGACCTCCCTAAAGACAAATTTGAGGCTTATTTCGTTATTCTCCTAGTGGTATTTCCATCCCTATTATGGGGAAAATTTAACGAATTCTTGGCCCCTCACCTGTGGAAAAATTTCACTACAGTTTTTTAGTTTTAGGTCTGCAGTTACCCTGTAGAGGGAACACCTTTGTGGCAACATGTTCTATGATACTTGAGGTTGATCCGAGCATTGACATAGGTTGAATTTCAGCTCCTCCCTGAAGATAATTTGAACCTATGATATATCCCAAATTCTGTGGCAAATAGTACGCCTGTGGTAGACCTTCACGAGGCTTATTATCTCTGACATATTTTGCACCTCCTCAGGCAAAATTTGACTATCCTTGAGGGTATTCCAAGAAATAATCAGAGGACAATTTAGTGGCATATGAGAAATCAAAACTGAGTCCTTAAGAGTGTATTTTGAGGTTGGATTTCATATATATATGCCTACATTTAACCAATCTCCTTAGGAATTCGAAGTTATAAGAAGTTGAAGGTAGTTCAACTTCTGAGGTTGAGGAGGTATGAGGTAAACCAAGGCTAGTCCTATGACTCATTGTAGTCAGTTTGTTCAAAGGTAACATCAAACCAAGATAGGTTTTTTCTCATTTACTATTGAGGAGTGTGTAAATATTGTTTCTTTTGTTATTAACATATTAGTTCAAAGAGTGGACCTAATGTTGAAGGTGAGAATGTGATGAATCTATGTCTTCTAAGATCAAGTTTGAGACTAGTAGAAGTAGGTCATAGGGCATACCAATGGCACACTGATTCGTGCTCATGGAAGCAATTTAAGAACAACAGTTGTAGTGATAACAAAATTGTGAATGAATGCAAGTAGTGAATGTTCAATGACATGGTTCAAGTGAAAGTATCATGTTAGTGATTGGTTGAAGAGGATTCAAAATCGTTGTAAGGGGTGCACTATCCTTGGTATGGGATCCCAACATTTTTTATTTCATTTTTATTATAAATTGTGGCATTGTAGTGCTAGGGAAGGAATTTGTAGCTTCCTTCAAGAGATTGGTGGCTTCTTGTAGCGGACACTAGTAAACCAAAGGTTGTAGCTAGTTTCAGTAGCCCTTATAGTTTTAGCTAGTAAACAAGAAGTTGTAACTTCCGTTGTAATATATATATATATATATATACTGTGTTACTTAATGTGATGTTATTGGTAAATTTTTTATGATCTTTAAATTTTTCAAATTTGTGAAATGCTAATTCACCCACCTCTTAGTATTTCTAACAATTGATATAGAGCAAGTTCCTTTATCACGATCTAACAATTGGAAGGAAGATATCAAGATCAAGATGCGAAAATAAAAAAAGATATGCTACAAATGCTCCAAGGAAAAGGAAAATGAAGTCTCCTCTATTGTTATAATTCCAAAAAATTCTAGAGACTCTAAAGATAAAGCAGTTCAAGTTGACCCAGTCTCCTTATCTCAACTAGATCTATTGTTTGAGGGAAGATCATCAAACATGATAGATCCATACGTAGAAGCCTATTAAGGGGAAGCTAGAGTATATTTTAAACAAGAACTTATATCTTAGCTATAAGAAATGTAGCACTTGCAAACCAATGTAGAAGAAGTAGATAAAAGATAATATTTTGATAAGTCATCTTAAATAAAAATTTGAGGACATGAACAACTTAAAATAAGAATTTTATCAACAAGAATCAACACTTAAAGAAAAAGTTATCTACTTCAACACCCAACTTGAATAATAAAGAATAATTGACAAAGTAACCAAATGCCAACTAAAGAAGAAAAAATTAGATTGCAAGAATCATAAATAAGAAATCGTATCACTAAGAGATGAAGTCAAAAAGATCAATAAAAATTTGAAAAGATTACAAGGGATAGAAAACATAGTTAGCTACAAAAAATGAAGTCCAAGGAAAGATTTGAAGAAAAACTTGAAAGTGAAATAATTGTTCTGAGAAGGACACCTTACAAAGAAGAGTGAAAGAAAACATGAACTCCTCCAAGGTAGAACAATTTTAGAGGACCATCATAGTAATCCATCTCACCAAGGAACCAATGTCTATTTCTTGGTTGTTGTTATTCATGTACAAATTTTGGGCACAAGGCAAGGGATTGCAAAGTTCATAGTAGGGTTAACTATGAAGGATATCATGAAATCCATAGAAGCATGTTTAAAAACCAGATGAGTCAATAAATTTTCTAGAAAAAAGTACAAAATGTTTTCATCGTCATTCATATAAAACAAAAAATGCTTTAAATAACATAAATTTGGACGTATTGCATGACACTGCAAGTCTGACATGAAGTGGATTGCTAAGTCTATTAGGGAGGAAAGAAAACCCCCTAGGGTTTGCAGAAGAAAACATGTTGAGGAGAAAAAGAAATATCATCAGGGGTAGGATCCCCTCAAAATAAATAAACCCTTTTCCATCAATGTCAAAAGGGGAGAGAGAAAGGAAATGAAGTATGGCTATAAGGAATGTGAAGCATGAAGATATGGTGAGGATGAGTGTTGACATGATTAAAATAGGGGGAGATTGTTCAAATAAATTGTCATTGATGTCAAAGGGTGAATGTGATAGAACTTGTTTGGTAATATGCATGCACAAAATTGTGATTTTGGATGCAAGACCACCTCAGAGTGGTAGCCCTCCTAATGCAATTTTGTTTGATAGTTTCTAGACTATGTGATTACTCATGGTTGATGGAATATCATCATTCAATGTTGGAGCCCTGAAGTTGTGGTCAAAATATCCCAAATGAATGATGTCTTTGGTCCACTATTTTTGGCATAGAATTAAATAAAAAAATATCTTGAAATTTAATGGAAATTTAAGGGGTGTGGTTTTTACAAATCATTGTCCCGACCACCCTAAAAAAAGGGTATAATCTATATCTGAAAATGATGCCAATAAGGGAATTAATGTTGGCCCATAAAATCTAATTTGTAAAGTTATATTGTTGTTCATAGGATAGGTTGGCTTGATTGAGGTTTAGGTCAACTCGTGAAATGTTGTTTATGTTTAAAGGAAATTGCACTGACAGTATAATTGGGATGAATGCAAGTAGTGAATTTCCAATGACATGGTAGGATTGAAAGTATCATGTTAGTGATCAATTGAAGAGGATTGGGCATTGGTGTAAGGTGACCATTTTCCTTGGTATGAGAGGCCAACAATTTTTGTCTTATTTTTATTGCTAAAGGGTGGCAGGGAGGTGGTAGGGAAGGAAGTTATAACTTCCTTCAGGATGTTTTTACCTCCTTCCAGTGGAAGTTGGTAAACCAAGAGTTGTAGCTCCTTTGAGTAGTGGATGGTAAAAAATTAGGGTTTTGGCCCTTCTAGTTGTAGCGAGTAAATAGGAAGTTATAGCTTCCCTTGTAATATAGTGAATTATATATATATATATATATATAATATATATTATATATATATAATATATTATATATATATATATATATATAATATATATAATATATATATATATATAGAGTGTTCCTTTGATATGATTTTATTGGTTAATGGTCTATGATATTTAAATTATTGAAAATTATTAAATACTTATTCACTTCCCCTCTCATCTATTTCCAACAAACAATATGTTTAGACATAATAAATTATATATAACTATAATATTATATAAAAAAATATAATAAAATAAATTGGACTTTTAATAAATTAAATATCAAATACAATTTTATCATTTTTAATTTATTAAATGGTTATATGAAGTCGAACAATATAACTCCTTTCAAAGTTTAATTAAAAATAATATCTAATGTTTGTTATTAATGTCCTAATTCTAGATGGTAGAGCTCCCTAGTACAAAACAAAATTGGCAGAATGTTTATAAGATTTTCAATCGAGAGATATACATGGGGAATTGTTGATGATTGGTAGTATTCCTTTAAAAGGAAGGATATAATATTCCATATACATTTCAAAGTACTTCAATTATATACCACTCTCTGACATAAAATGAATGATTATACTTCATGTAGGTTTAAGCAACAACTTTTTTCTTGGGAGTGAGGTATATAAAAAACACTTCAAATTTAACATATTAAGTAGAAGGATAGCTAACCTTAGTCGCTTAAGGGTTTCCATTCTCCTTGTTTGATGTTATAATATTTAGATCAACAATATTATTTTGGAAGCAATATATCTTGTGATTGAATATTTTGATTTGTAGTTGAAGAGCATCTATTTAAAGTAGAATGTTGTTAGGATATTCTGACACATAGGAAATAATTAACTACAACTTGATGTAATGTATAGTTACGTAAAGTGTGTTTCTTTAGTATGTACATTTTGTAACTTACAATCGAAAGCTCACGATATGTTCTAGACATGAAATGATTTGACAATTCATTCTCTCCTCGGTATTACTGACACTTGATCCATGGATTAACACCCGATTGGTCCATGATATTTATTTAAAGAGCATGTAGGGTCATTTGTTAGGTGACCATTCATGAGAGAAGCTTATGTAAATTTTATTTCTCTTACATTAATAAATTTCCCGAAGTGGTCATGTTGGCTCAGGCCGTGGAATATTTTCCTCTTTGAGGGTTTTAACTACGTCAAGAATATCAGTGTACTGATATGTGATCTATTTGTGAGAAGTGTCCTTTGGTGTTCTATATAAGGAACTTACCGTATGAGTTCCTACATGGTATCAGAGCTATTCGAGGGATGCATCCATTGGTGATCCAAATCCAAAGCCGACACAACGGCATTCGACTGTTGATTCCTAGATCTACTATTTCTGATTGCTTTCAGGTTGAGAGGGCTGATCTATTGTGTTAGTAGCATTTGTTCCAGTGAGGAATCCCTTTCGTTTCACTCAAAAATGTTTCTAGTAGCCCTCGCTGCGTCATTTTTAAGATATGGAGGTATGTAGTCTTTATTTATAGTTATATTTATTTATCTCCCTCTTTATTTCAGTTTATAGTCAATCCTTTTTTTTTTTTATATATTACCGGATCTATAACTTTCATTTCTGAGTAAGCTCTTTGTTCTGTGACTATGTGTGATATGGGAAAACTAAAAACAGAATGAAAATATTTTTGTCATGTGTATGCTCTTTGCCGCTGCGCCTTAGTGTGATCTCGAAAAATCAGAAACATTGAGGAAAATATTTAGTTTTCGACCAAATCTAACTTTTAGCCATAAGGCTTGGATTAATTTTGCTTATTCGTTTTGGGTAGTGGCTATTTTGGTTTTTTCAAGTAAGCACACACTCCAAAGCTTCAGTCAGGAAGGAAAAAAAAAAATCCCTTCCTCCTTTCCAAAAATTACTAACCTTTTAAACTAGTTCACTTGGTTGAAAGTTACTTAAAGAGAATAGAAGTCTTGGGTTCAAGTCTTTCTTTTTTTTGAGTTACTTTTTCCAAAAACACATGTATCTTATGTTTTAAAGTTACTTTATGTAGAAGTGTTCTTACCCATTATAAAAAGTAAGTCACTTATAATTTCAAAGTCACTTTATCTCTTATTTAAGTTACAATATAGTGCATAGTTCATAAAGTACCATTGTAAAAGTAACTTTCACTTATTTATGAAAGTGGGTCACATAAAGTAATTTTTTTTAAAAGTGAGCTAATTAGATTAAATTTGGAAAGAAAGAGATATTTTTTTTTAAACATAACTTTATCATTCACTTCCCAACATTCACGTAGTTCGTCAGCATCTTCAACAACTTTACTCGAAAAATCCATAACTTCTTCATCTCGAAGTCGTTTCTAGAGGCATTTTTTTTAATCGGCCTAATTTTATGAGATATTTCTATTGAATCACTTAGTTTCAACATATTCAGCTTCAATTTATTTTAAAATGGAAATTATATGCCTAGTTATTCTTGACAAAACCAACTACTTCTAATGACTACCCTACATTGCAGATTTACTTAGAAGTAAAGGTATTTATCGAATAGCCTCGGGCTAAGAGACTAAACCTAAATATTAAGATAAACAAGCCAAATGAGAAAATAAGAAAGATCAATCACATGGGTTGATAGGGATGTCTATTTCTCCACGCCTTAGCTTCCATATTGCAGAAATTGATAACCTCGATGAAGCAATGAAATAGCTCAATAAAGTTTTTGGAATTAAAAATTAAATTAGAGCCTATCAACTCAAAAATGAGTTGCTTACATTGGACCCCAATAATTTTTCTTCCATTGAATATTTTTTGTCTAAGTTCAAGACCCTTAGACTTCTCTTGGAAGGTGTTAAGATTTACAAATAATATGATAGCCTTATCTATTCCATTCTTACTAAGTTCATACCAGCCTACCTTGTGTTTATTTCCACATTCCATTCTATTAGAGAAGCTTTTCTTTCTTAGGGAAAAGCCTACAAGGCCCTCTCTTTCGATTCCTTTTTTGATTCATTAATAAGAGAACAAGAAAAACTCTTACATCTTGGTTTTCTTAATATTGGAAACTCTTCTAAGAAATCATTAGAAACCCAACAACAACCAAATTCAAAGAATCCTAAGAAGCGGCACCCTAAAAAGAATGGTCTTAAAATAAACAAGGATCCTAAACAATTTCAGTCTCAAAATAAAAAATCAATTCAACAAAATGATAAGGAAAAAAAAAACAAAGGTAAGAACACTGATAGACATTGCAACTTTTGTAATTGTGATGGTCACTTAGAATCCAAATTCTTTAAGAAGATGGAAGCCTTGGAAGCAGTCGTGAAGAAGCATAACATCCATTTGGAGCACTCTTCAACTTCAACTTTATTTTCAGGAATAACACTTTCTCCATGTGGTTTTCAAGCATCTTGGTTTGGTTATGCACTATATGTATCTTCTACTTCTCATTCTCATGAGTGGCTCATTGATTCTGGAGCTTCTTATCACATGACCAAAAACAAAACCATGTTTTCTTCTTTAAATGATTGTAACACCAAAAGTATCTATGTTGGTGATGGTAGATCTCATAGTGTTGTAGGGACTAGAACTATTTATCTAGACAATGGTCAATTTAATGATGTATTATGTGTTCCTACCTTGTCCTGGAACATTCTATTTGTATATCAGATAAGTCATTCAGGTGAAGGTAAAACCGTTGAATTTTCACCTCATGATCTTGTAATTAAGGACCTAAGAGATCCTAAATAGATTTTAGATACTGGCATTGCTGATGATTCTATAAGGTTGTATAAGTTTAACAAATTTGGGTCATCAAATCTTCCCTCAATATTTGTTGTGCATAACGGTGAAGTGAGAAAACTTTCGAATGAGCGATTTGGTCACTTAAACTATCGCTCCCTTCAAAATCTATATAAAGAAAATATGGTTACAGGTCTTCCCATGGTATCTTGCAGAGATGGTGTTTGTTCTGGATGTATACTCAAAAAACATCATTGGGACAATTTTGAAAAATGTTCCTCTTCGCATGCCTTAACCCCTTTACAACTTTTGCATAGTGATTTATGTCGTTCACATCCAGTTGTTCATTCTCTGGTTACAAGTATTTCTTAAATTTCATTGATGATTTCTGTAGACGCACTTGTGCATACTTCTTAAAACTCAAGAGTGAAGTCTTTAACATATTCTCGATCTTTAAGGGATAAGAACAATAGGCCAAGTTTGGAGAATTCAACCTCATCTATGCCAAACAACCTCCAGCTCACCGCTGTGGATGGTTTCAGATCACGAAGATTCTCATCCCTTTTGGGAAAAATGCCTTTTCTGGGATCATCACAAGTATGCAAGGGAATAGAGCGATGTCATCATGGTTCAAGAATGATGCAACAAGTTACCATCACAATTTTTAAATTTATAAGAGGGATGAATCTCAAAATCAGGGTTTTAGAGCTATTTCCTCGGGGGAAATCTGAAGGCATTTTCCAATCAATGTTCTAGGGAGGATATGAGTTGCATATCTAAATAAGTACACTGCATGATGGTCATCTTTTGGGCACTTCAGGGTATGTCACGGGGAAGTGCAGGAGGTGTGACGAAATACTATGTAACAAATGACCCCTAAAGCTTGAAGGTAGAATGGGGAGTGATGGCTGAGATGCTTTACGAGATTTTGCAAGGATGATGACACACACTGTCAAGAGACATGAAAATGAAGGATGCATATACACATACATATTTGAGATGAAGACATGAATCCATGGCATGGGCATAGCCATTCGGATGATGAAGACTATATGAAAAGACCCATGGTATGAGTGGAGCCATTCAGATAACGAGGATCATCATGAATATAAAGTCCCACGGTATGGTCACAGCCATCTGTATAGCAGAAACATATGTACAATCATGAACAACATATAACTCCACCCAACCTGAGTCATATTAGAAAAGACTCAAGGTCTTGCAAACCATCCTGACCAGATAAAAGTATGAATTCTAACATGCGAATGAATGTGTCACAGTTGAACATGCTAGAAAACCACCTAATTACCGACCATTGATGTATGCCGTTAACAAGCATGAGAGGAAGCACCCATAATGACAATGGCTCTCAAGGTACAACAATACAATCCATGAATGTGATAACGAAGCTATAGTTGAACACTCATAGAATCATTAGATCGAAGGACAATCATGAAAACCTGTCATTGGATGCGAAGAACATTCCATTAAGGTATGAAAACTCTAAGGTTTTGAAAGGGAGTTCCTAAGTCATCTTCCTGGATAATGAGCTGAGGTCGAGAGGAAGTGACCCATCGAATGAAGGTCATAACGATTCCCTCACCATTGACACAAAACAATGAATAAAGTGGAATGAAATGAGTAAGATCTAAGACTATAGCAATGAATCAAATGATGTATAGGTAAATAACTTCATATTGGACTTCTCTTAAATATATTGGTCACAAGACTCTGGAGTGTGGAAGCATTAGACTCAACATAGGACCAAGGGTCATAATGATGAAGTGGAATAGTAATATGAGAGCTAAAATGTGTAACCCAAACCGGGAAGGACAAGTGACTGAGCAAGGATATCCAAAACCTGACATGAGATGCAGAAGAGTGTCATGTTCAAGAATGAGATGCTGCCTATACAAAGGATGTTTCATCTTCATTTCCCGCCCAATATTTCTAGTGAGTACCTCTTTATTTTTACACAAGATTGAAGAGGATACCATATTCTTGTCGTATAAGTTCATCCTTCAGATGAATCCATCCTAGTAAGTTTTATGAGCCCTAGGAATGAGAAACTCGATCTCACCATGGTGATGAATCTTTCTTCGTTTAACCTTTCCTATGGAAGAGTAAATCGGTGTCTTTTTAATGTTTAGATATTTTGAAAAAGAGATGAAAATATAAAACTCCATCAGGTCCCTTTTCGTAATCTGTCTCTCAAATCCAAAAAGGTAGAAAACAATATTCGAGAGAACCTCCTAGCCATGTTCAACTGAGGTGTTCCTTTTTCGTACAATAGTCTATCTCACTCCAGAAAAGGGTTAAACTGATATTGACTAGATGTTAATTCATTTACTTTAACGAGCTTGAAATGACAAGTACTCAACAATCTTTTCATAGTTTTGGAGTCTGAAAGAAGCTAAAAGAGGACTCCACCTGGAGGAATGAGTGGTATGAAATCATAACAACTAGTTTCGGTCATGATGGAACTGCTCAAAACATGTAATGGTCAAGGGGCTAGATAACAAGATCACTCATTGCAAATATTCCTCAGGCACAGGAAAAATAACCAAGTGAAAGCATATGATTGGCCAAAGATATGGTGTCGATGGAATGAAAGAACGAAGGCTCATCTAAGAAAAATCGGCTAATAAAAATAGAAATCACGAGATGTAAAGCAAGAATGGTTTCATTTTTACACAAGCTTGAAATGGAGACAAACTATGCATGGATTTCATTTCATTTCTACACAAGCTTCAAACACAAACAAACTATGCTTGAATTTGGTTTCATTTTTACACAAGCTTGAAACAAAGATAAACTATGCTTGAGATAAGTTTGCATGCCTTTAGCATAATGAATCAATTCGAGGTACATGCCCCCCAAGTGTCATTTCATTCACCTAAGTGGATGGAATTAATATTCACTTACGAGATCAAGTGAAACACTCGACTGGGATTTTACAAGATCTAATTGAAGACTCGAATTGGAAGGGGATTTGTTTCATTTTTTGACGATCTTGACATAGGAGAAGAACCATGCTCATGACACCCTATTTCATTTTTTAACGAGGTTGAAATAGTAAAATAACTATTCTCATGGGGACCTATTTCATTTTTCAACAAGGTTGACATAGTAAAAGAACTAACCTCATATCCCTTGTTTCATTTTTTAAGGAGCTTGACACAAGACAAGGAACTTTACTCCAACATGTGCTTCATTTTTTAAGGAGCTTGACACAAGACAATGAAATTTGCTCCAAGGTCCTTATTTCATTTTTTAATGAGCTTGACACAAGACAAAGAACTCTACTACGAGGTCCTTGGTTCATTTTTTAATGAGCTTGACACAAGACAAGGAACTTTGCTTTGCAACCCTTTTATCACACCCAAAAGAGGTCATGGCTTCCAAGAATTTCTCATCAGATGGCAGAATAACAATATGGAAGGTATACATGTCTAGGGATCCAAATGAAAATTCGAGCTTCAATTCCCCTAGTACATAATGGACTACATCACCTACTAGATCATTAGTAAATGCGGGCATGGAACAAGTAGCCATGTAATTAACCTGTGATGGGGGTGATACTGCTTGCACATAAGAGCCATTTAGGGTTGATGGTTGAGTGGGAATTGATTCAAGAACAGTGAACGTAATTTGATCAATGATAATAATGCTTCCTTCATGTGAGAAACACATCACTCGAAAGAGGGAAGAAACAAGAGCTCCCATGACGTAAAGATAGTCACAACCAAGGAGTAGATTAAAATATAAAGGGCCTTGGAAAACCATCATGTCTATATAGACTATCTTTCCTCCCAAAGTAATAGGTCACTTAGGAAGGATCCCTAACATTTGATTGGTTCCTCTATTAAAAGCTAACAGATTCTGGGTGACGGGGACAAGATGTGGAGAACATAAAGATTTCCAAGCAGTTCAGTACATGACGCTATTAGATTCACCCTCATCTATAACCATGATAGGTACGACCTAATGGTAGAAATGTATTGTAATATGAAAAGATAGATAAAACGAAAGGCGATATCCCGCCAGTTGACTCCAATCAGAAGAAGTGACTAAACTTCTTTGAGGGGAGGTGGTAGGAACATAGGAACTGCCCTCTTGCTCTATGCCAAGAGGAGTACCCTCATGCACCTTGGGAACAAGAGGATTTCCCTCTAGTTCATTAGAAACTGAAGGAACCATAAGAACCTGAGCAGTATGAAGTTCATTCTCTACCGAAAAGGTATAATTAACTAAAGCTGGAGCCAGTTCTAACATTTTCTCAACCAATTGTTTGTCGAGAACAGACTCACGAGATTCACTCTTAGAGAGATTGGGGTTGACCAAAGATGAATTTTGATCAATCACTGAATAAACAAGTGAAGGATCATGGAAAAGATTTCGATACCCAGTCAGAAGACAAGTTTGAGAAGCCATAAGGTTTTCCAACTCTTTAGAAGCTTCATCAATTAAAGGACAAAGGTGAATGGGATGATTAACTTCACACAACCTACATGGAAATTTGACTTTTCCCTTTTTCCCATGGTATTTTATGTTACTAGTTGATGGTTTGTCACCATTATGATCTCCAAAGGCTCATGAAAATGGCTGGTGTGAACCTATAGACCACACATATAAGACCTTGGGAATACCAGGATGATTCCGAAGAAGGTTGTCACCCTTACATAACATGGAAGGGAATTTTACTTTTCTGGGTTGATTGGAAGATTTTTTTACATCAGTTGCATCCGTAGAAATGATTGTTTAGCTGCCCCATTGCTTATTTTTCTTTGTCTTCTTCTTCTTATTCTTCTTAACTTTCCAGCTACTAGAATCCATATTTTCACTGGGTAAAGAGGAAGAATGAGGTGAAGAAACAAGTGAAGAAGGCAAGGGGTCAACTTTAGAATCAACATGAGGTTGATGTTGTTTAGGTGCAGGAGAACTTGGTTGAAAAAACGTTTTGACACTGGCAACCACTGGCGTCGAAAATAACCAAACTGGAAGAACAATGGTCAATCCAGGAAGGGACAATGTTTCCATATAGGGAGCACTAGTATTTTCAATAGAAGGAAAAGGACTAGGATTCTCATCAGAGGGGTTTCCTTAATTGGTAGATTAAGGAAATGTTGCCATTGGTATCAACCTAAGATCTACTAAGGAGTATTTTCACAGGAAGGATATTGTTCTGTGGTCAATTAATTTTAAAATTTGAAATAAAAACTTTACCTTTTTATGTTTTAAGAGTTGAGAAAAACACGAAAAGGTGGCTCTAGTCTCTTTCGTTGGTCTAGTGAGCTTGAAAGGACAAGTGCTTGATGACCTTTTACAATTTAAGGAGTCAGAAAATATCGAAATGACTACTCAAGTAGCTCTAGGCAAAAGGAGTACCAAGTAACTGTGAACTACAATATACAGCTGAGCAAATAAATTTACCAAGCACTTGTCGTATGTGTAGGTAATCTCTCTGAATTCTGTGTTCAGTGTATCACGTTTATAGGGAGGTAGAATCGTCTTCCTATGGATAAAGGTTTGAAACCTATGAGGGTCTCCCTTTATATACATGATGGTACGGGGAGCACAAGTCCATGCTAGCATTGTCTAATGCAAGAGTGAACGACAACTGCTAAGTTTTAAAGACATCAGAACACATCTTTAGCCTCGACCACTAAGTATGAAGCGTTAATGTTTCAAATGCTCCTTATATTAATTGATAGATTTTAAAGTTGATCTTGAAATTATGTTCTGGTTTTGAGGCTGAAAACGATGTCACCTGAACACCTATGATGCAACTATATGAGAAAAGGAAAACTTTCGTTTCAATCAAAGCTAGACTAATCAAGAGAAGAAATTTGAATCAATAATGCATCAAACAAAACATATCATGCAAAATTCCTTCCACTAAATCTCACTTTCATCGCAAAATGTGAAAACAATATCTAATCTTTCACTTCACTAAAGGCCATGCCAAAAGTAAAAATGATCTTGACTTCTAACTATCCTAAATGCAACTTTTTTAAAAGCAAAATGGTTTTACTTTACAAAGATGCACTTAGATTAATTATGCTTTTCTTTCCATTTTGAATGATTTGATGCACCCAATATAGTTTTTAGCTTTCAGTCACTAAAAAATGTGATCTATTCTCATTGATGAATCTCCAAAAATAAATTTTCAATGCAACTAATTTAATGCATTTTCATGAAAAATAAATTTCAAAATACAAGCTAAAACAAATGCAAAATGATGTTTTCAATGATTTCCACAGAAAAAAACATTTAATCAATCAGCAAAACAAGTATCCCAATAACACTAACAAGTAGCAAGTGATGACCAATTGACTGGAAACCCTAGAACTCAATCAGTTTTCTCTTCAAAGCCAATGAGACAAATTTTGCAAATTAATCAAAACAATCAATCAAAAACACCATAGACACCCTGGAAAATCACTGATAGAGGATGCAAATATTGAAAACAAGAAGAAAACCCCTATTTTCTCTTATACTCTGGGATCAATGCGCCTCTCATAGGAAAAACAACAATCATCGTGACTATAATTAAAACATTCGTGATGCCATCATGACTGTGAGAAGTAAACCCTCGATGGCGAGAAAAATAAAGGAAAAATAAGAAATCTTCAAGACCATACAAAAATCAATGTTCTCAAGCAATCACCAGCAAGTGAAAATAGTTACAGAAAAGCAAACATGCTAGAAAACGAACGTTTGGTAAAACTCCTCACAAGAACAAGGTGAAGGATTGAATGGAAATGATCATAGGCTTCCCCAGTGGAGTTGCCATTTTGTTGACAAGGTTAATCCTCTCTACAGACATAAATGAACCCTCTAGCCCAATGAGTGGGTCTAGCAACTGAATTGACAATCAACTAGACATCTTCCTAGGTTATAATTGAAGAGAAGAACAAAAGAGATGACCTACCTCGTTCTGATGCTATTCTGATTTACTTTGTTGAGGGTCTTGAACCACTTGTGTCATAGACTTGTTCCTACTTTTCTCAATGTTTATGTACTTGCACAAGTGATGAAGAGACAACAAAGCATGCCAAAACTAATAACAAATCCAATAACAATCTACTTAACTCATCAAAAAATGTCAAGCTAAATTATACATGAACATATATAATTTGGGAAGATGAACCAAAAGTGGTATATTATTGGGAAATAAAGGGAACCTTACAACCAAAGCCTTGATGTTGAAAGGCTCTCCTTGAGTGGTAACCCAAGTCCAAGCGAAGAACTCTCCAAGCACTCCTTCTTCAAGTCAAATGAATAGCCTTAGGCACAATCTTAACATAACGGTGCAAATAGACATAGACCAACCATTCGGGAATGGGAGAGGATGAATTTATAGGTTGGGAAAGGGAGTTAGGACATCTCCAAATATATGAGTAGGTCCCCATCTCAAGGAGGTAGGTCATAGGGATCAGACCAAAAGGCCAAGTTGGGAGAATTCGACCTCATCTATGCCAAACAAGCTCTAGCTCGCTGTTGTGGAAGCTTCTAGATTGTGAAGCTTCTCATCATTTTTAGGAAAATTTCCTTTTTAGAGATAATCGCGGGTATACAAGGGAATATAGCGATGCTGTCACAGGTGAAGCATGATGCAATAAGCAACCATCGCAGTTTTTAACCTCATAAGAGCAATGAGTCTCAAAATCAGGGTTTTAGAGCTATTTCTTAAGGGGAAAGCTCAAGGCGTTTTCCAATCAATGTTCTAGGGAGGATATGAGTTCCATATCTAAATAAGTACGCTGCATGATGGCCATGTTTTGGGCACTTCAGGGTATGTCATGGGGAAGTGGAGGAGTTGTGACAAAATATTGTGTAACAGACTAGATTAAATGATTTTCACACCTAACCTATGGCTTGATTAACCTCAAATTAGAGGAATCTAAGTCATCAAAATCACTAGTTGATTATATCTTGGGTCACACTAGCCCTTAGCATGACATGATTTATTTTTTCCATAAAATTTTAAACCGGTGATGTTTACACCACACTATGCCTTAACACAACACCTTGTCACTATTTTTTTCTTTTTTTAATCTAGTTTAAAAATATTTAAATACTGCTTAAACTTTCCATTTTTATATTTTTTTCTTCCCTGTGAAAATTTCAAGATTTCTAATTTGGGAGATTATTATACTTTGAGATTATTATACTTTCAGGGGAATTTTAGAATTTCTATTTTAAACAAAACTAAGAAAACAGTAATAAAAACTGAGCGTTGGCTATACATCACTATGAATAACCAGACTTAAAAGTTAACCCGATTTAAAAACTAGGGTTGAGAATCTATGATACCATATCAAAATTATACCGGTTATTCTTTTTAGATGAACATACCATGAATATGAACGATGGACGTTATCTGATAAACCTAAAAGAATATAACGTGAACGTAGCGGTAATAAATGACTGAATGTGAAAGTCACTGGGTTTGGCAGCAAGAAAAGGAAAAACAGGAAAAACTAATAATTACCATACTCGTAGGAATTGAATTATATTATGGTATGAATTAAAATAAATTTATGAAAATTAAGGTATACGCATGTAAAGTGAATTAAATAATTCAGTGTTAATTACCATACTCGTAGGAATTGAATTATATTATGGTATGAATTAAAATAAATTTATGAAACTTAAGGTATACGCATGTAAAGTGAATTAAATAATTCAGTGTCACAGTCACCGCAACTTTCGTGTGAGCGATTTTGATAGGTTAAAAACAAAAGCATTGAAATAGATGACTCCGTAGTATTTTATTTATTTATGAAGAACAAGTAGATACCCTGGACAGCGCACACCATTGAACAATTAGAGATGAGACTTTGAATAGTTAGGGTTTTAATTAAATAGAGATTTTACATGGATGAGTATTGCGCAGTGAAATAGAGTTGTTGATACTAGAATGGGTACTGCTCGCAGCGCATGTAGCAGTCAATGAGTTGAACCTGAGCAGCGATGGCATTGTTGCAAATTCCCCAGATGAGGTCGACGAGGCTGAGGTCAAGCAGGCAGGCCGTGCAAATAGAATGGGTACTGCTCGTAGCGAACGACCCAGTCAGTGAGTTGAACCTGACCACTGATGGCACCGTTGCAAATTCCCTCAATGCCGAGGCTGAGGTCAAGCAGGCAGGCCGCGCAATCGGAGTGAGAAAGTCCCCTTGCCCGTAGGCAGGGGGTGGGCCTGCACTCGATGACTTATAGTTGTAAGCGTTCAAGGGCGTGTTTTGCTCCAGATCTATGAGCAGGTTTCCGAGAGCATTGATAAAATGACTTCCGCTTAGGATAATCTCCGTGTCACACACATACCACATTAAGTCTGTATCCCACGACCACGACTAGTACCCCACTAAGTCTGTATCCCACGACGACGACTAAGTCTGTATCCCACGACGACGACTAGAAGGCCAAATGACCCGATCGCCTTGCCTGCCTAAGATTAAATAATCTCACGTCTAATAAGCCCTTCAAATGGCAAACGTTACTGGGATGCTTATAAATCTGCGGTCTTCGTTGGGTGCCTCCATTTTATAGCCCTCGAGACACATGATGAGGGGAAGGACGATGTTGGATCATGTCACGTGTTGTCAGCCGAGAGAAACAAACAACATTTCGTCGACTGTACTGATTGGAAGGGGATGCGCTATATGCTTCGAGTATTACCTTTAAATAATTTATACGATCTTCATATTCCATTAGTAGTATATGTTTCTGTCAAACCTACCAATTCACACATATGCCAATTCACACATAAAACTATACAACTTATGTATTATATATCGCGTGTAGAGCGAGTACATATAAAGTCAAATGCATATGGCTATGGCTGCCAAAAACGAAATAGTCTCACGAAATATTAAACATTTTATAGCATGTAGTATTCGTTAAATTTATAACATTCTTGGAAGTCAGATAATTACAGTTCTTTGTGGGTGGTGCGAATTTATGAAAAAAATTATGATAACAAGTTATGTGTATGATTGGTCTGCCATTAGGAAACTAGAAAGTCACACTGACTTAGTATGCTTTAAATGTAACGGTAATATAAGCGGCTGCATGGTTATATTTTAATATAATTATGTTTGACTTTCTTAAATTTAATATTTCTAATATGTATAGCCATGCTCAAAAAGAGGTTGAATATTTCAACTATATTTATAGAATTAACTAACGTCATAATTAATTATTCAAAAAGCTATTGAACTCAATGCTATGGACAATTTTGTCACTTTGATGTCTCACTTTTTTATTTCGCATTGGTTTTCATCCCAACAAAGAAGAATTTCATGTTGTTTCTACATTTCCACGAAATATATACATATGATAGTTTTCACTTGAAAAAATATCCACAACCAACACATACTTAGTATTTCTAGTTCCTTTATTTCTCATAGTATTTCTAGTTCCTTTATTTCTCATATTTGGTAATTTCTTTAGCACTTGTGTAAGAACTTCTTTGTTGGAAATGAAATTACATTAAATATAAGTTTCATTTTTAGCGTTCCCAATTCCCCCTTGCATTGTGGAGGGAGTTGTCGTATGGTAAATACCCATACTTCTTTTCCACTCTAGACATGAAGAGCCTCCACACATCCTTTCTTCATCTAGTCTAATTTCCCTCTTTTCCTTTCTTCATTGAAAATGATGCTAACATGGTTTATCTATAGACACCAAGGGAATGTTGATAGCTATGAATAAAATTGAGGGATTGAAATTAACATCATGATTGTTATGGAGATGGAATATTGTGAAGTTATCACAACGAACTTTTGTATACCATTATTAACAATGGAAGATTCCCATCCAAAGAGGACCACCATCATGAGATTTGAAGCGCCCCACTACCAAAGGATATGCCCGTCTTTAACCAAGTGATGCTTTGGTAGAGACATTTCTCATAATTAGAGGACATTAAATTCCTTCTTCCTTCTAGAAACTTCGGCATAAAAAGCATGAGAGCATGTTATTTACTTCTTTCCATTTTAGCATGGAGATTTTTAACTCGTAGATATCATTTGTTATAACACTATGGACCAATACCATGATGTATTGATACTAAATTCCCAAGAAACAATAACTCATTTTATAATATATATATATGAAAAATAAAAAATCATAACTACCAAATGTAAACCCTATATAATTATGAATGAGCTCCTATATATTTGCAATCTCTTTTACAAGCAAAACATATATATACACATAATAATAAAATTATATTTTCATTCAATTCAATATTACAATCCATGTATCTGGACATAAAACTTCGTCCATCTTAATTAGAAAATCAACTTAACTTTAGACTCCAAAATAACTATACAATTATTACAAAAAATTTAATAATAAAATTCCATACTAACTATATAAATAAATTGCTAATTTAAAATTTAGTTGATATTGTTGTTAAATAACTTAATTATTTTCCCATATAATTTTATATTATAATTGAGGATCATATCATATTTATTTAAAATAATAATTTATTTTTCAAAATTTATTTATTCTTATTATTATTATTTATTTAGTAATTAAAATATTAATAATTTTCAATTAAAATAATATTCTAGTTTTAAAAATAGTTTAACAATAACAAACAATTTAAAAGACCTTTAATAAAAAAATATCTTATAAAGAAATGTAAATCAATAAAAGTTTAACTATAATAAAATTCAAACTATAAAAATTTAACTATCGTAGAATCTTTTAGTCTAGTATTTCACAATTTTTGAATATAAATTATCCACAATGTATACAATTATAGTTACATGTACTAGCATCAATCGAGTAAGTAGGAGTCCAGTTTATCACCGTATCAACACATATATGTGATAATTGATTTTATGCTTCAAAGGTCAATACAAACTATGCTGTGTAAGAGATCGGAATAATTAATATATATATTTATATAATATATTATATTATAATATATATGTATATTTATTTATTTATTTATTTAATGCTATTATCATGAAAAATCTCAACTATTTTAAATTATATTATTTATTTAAAATATATAAATGTATTTTTCCTTTTATGATATATTATTATATTTGTTAGTTAACATTATTATATATATACTAGTATTGATAATATTTGTTAGGTTTAAAATTATTATTATATATTATTTTAATAATATTGGTAAATATAAACTTTTTATATATTTACATAACAATGTAATATTTTATAGCAAAGAAAAATATAATAAAATGATAAGTTCATTTTATCATTTATGGATTATTGACATTTTTATCATATCAAATGTGATAATAAAAAGATAATATTCAAAATTTTATTAAAAATCTTATTAAATAGTTGTTACAGTAATTGGCAATATGTCATGTTAGTGATAATTGTGATCATATGTTTATATTAAACAATATGTTTCATTTTCACATACAAACATTCCAAAATGTGCAACTCTTTACATTTAATTTTGATGGTTACAATTGAACTTTAAATTTATTATCATTCCTCAAATTGTTTGCAACATGTTAATAATGTTGGACCTGCCAATATTCAAGGGGTTCCCTCGATAGACAGTCCCAATTTGACGTCATACTATTCAGGATAGGATTTCCATCTGGAATACGACGCGACTTCTGCCTACTTAAAGATATGCCTTGGCTTTATGTTGTTAGCAAGAGAGAGAATCACATATGTGGCTGCAAAAAACAAGCTAGTGTGCATGGTGAATGTTCAATTGTAGGTGCATTAAGGTTCTTCTACTGCAGGGGGAAAAGAGAGTGATCGTCTAAGAGAGAGGTAATAGTACCACCCTAATAAAGATACACACAAACAAGAGTGATCTATTTCAAATTATAGTGGAATAGTCCATCAAGACAAGACGATCACTATAATCATTACATCACATTCTCAATAAGATAAGCACTGAAATAACCAAAATAGTTCAACTACCCTAGTACTGCTAAGAGAAAAATGAACCATAAACGTTCCTAGAATAGTCTTACAAATGTTAATAATCCATGTATGAAAACATGTTTGCCATCAGGCTTTAAATATTAAGTAAAAGTCCCAAGATGCATAGATACAAAAAAAATCACTACTTCAGTAGTGGAGCATTAGAGCCACTACTTACTCCCCAAAAGTACTAACTTATCTCTCTTATGCCTTATGGGAGGAGCCAAGGTTAAAAGTCCTTTACATGAGAAATGATGATCTATTTATAGCTTGAGGAGTGACATTTCATATCCTCATGACTCTTGACTTTTGAACTACTAGTGACCTTTGGACTTCTACAACCTTTGAAGTTCCAAATGACTTTTGGAATTACTTGTGACTTTTGGTGTTAGATGTCCTTTGGACTTATGTGACTCTTGAGTGCACTTGTGACTCTTTAAATTCTACTCGTTTGTCTTATACAATGATTACACTCATATATTTTATCTTCCACATCATCATATGATGAAACTTGACACGTCACTATCTTAAATCACTGGGTCTGATAGTGACTGATGACATGGAATTTCTTTAGTAGTGACATGGTTGCGACTGTGCCTGATCTTGGTGCTTCCACCCTCCCAAGGGTCTTCAATCTTAGAGTCTTCATCATGCTTTAATCATCAAGTTTTAGTTGTGTTATTGGACCTTCATGTGCTTCCTTTTTTCATCCTATTTAACTAATATTCTTTATGTTTTCTTGCCATAAGGTCCCTATATTACATGTTTCTACAATCACTCATGACAATTAACTATTAGTTTAAAACTCTCCTACTCTACCATGTTTTATGCATATTATTTTGTTCGTGCCCTTTTGGTGTGCTTAAAATGGTAAATGGAGCTTTAGGGTGTAAGGGCATAGTTTGAAACATTGAAAGATGAAGAAGGAGGAACTAAGAATCTTCGTCATTTTCTCATCTGCTCTAAGGAAGAAGGAAATAAAAGTAGGACACATGTCACATGTTTGAAGGTCAAAGGGGAAAGCTTCAAGCTTCCTAAGTGCAGTATGTGCCCATGGGCAAGACGGAGAGCATAGTGTGGACTCTCGAAGGTGGAAGGTTAAGGATTCATGCCATTGCGATGCACTCATCCACCTAAGAGCCCTCAGGAAGGGTGCAGAGTGCACTCCTGAAGGCTAAAGGTTGAGGCATCATGCCTCCACAGTGCAGCTATTCACTCAAGTCATTTTAGGAGGGCGTTTGGCACATCAGGGATGTTTGAAGGCCTAAGCTTCAGGTCTTCAGGATGTTCTAGTGCGTTCAAGGAGGTCACACTTCTTTGAGTCAAATGAGTGTGCTCAAGGAAGACTTAGTCACTTTTTGAGGGCACAATTCAGAATAGGGAAGGGGCTTTGTGCTTTTAGAGTGTGCCCAACTCTATGGGAGGGTAGACACACTTATAAATAGTGAAGGGTGACCCAAGGCTTGAAGGTGCACTCATGAACTCTTCACCTTAATATGCTTGTTTTGTAGCCAAAATTTGTCTAAGCCTTGATTATTGGTCAAGGGATTAGCAAGATGAGGCTAAACATAAAACCATGTGTGACACATACTAACTCATTAAGAAAAATTAGACAAGGTTTATCAATAATGAATACACATCAAAACACCACTTTATGCACATTCCCCAAGTACAAATGCTGAAGTGTGTGTGACTGTGACACCAAAGTGTTGTTTTGCAACAAGAAATGTGTTGCGACCATAAAATGCATATAAGGATATTCAAATCAATGCGGCGACACTTAGGAACACTCAAGAACACTCAAAACATATGAAACAACACAAAAAGATACTTGACAACCAATGTGACACTTGATACGACAATGAGGTAGGCTCCAAAATTATAATGCAATGAAATTTTGGAGGGTGTTGTCGGAGTGACAACACAACACTTTTGTATTGTACTCGAATTATTTGAATTCATTTATTGATCAACTTGAGTTTGACATGGTGCCTTTTCATATTCCATAGTAGCTATTACTTTATAAACAATATATATTGTTTCTAATCCATTTTTCCTTTAGTCTCTACTCCATATTTTGTTTTATACAAGTTTTATATGGCATGACAAATCATATATATAACTAAATGTTTCTAGCTAACCCGTTACATATAAAATATAATAAGTATGTCAACGCCAACAATTACAATTTGTTTAATTAAAATGTGTTAATTTAAGGAATACATAATTTTTTTTATAATATGTTAGAATATATCATTCTTATTTGTCTCACATTTCTATTATCTAGGAGGTTGCTTAGGTCTAGATTGTTGGTTGAGATTCCCTCCAACTAGTAGTCCTACATTTGTGTGAACTTAATGATTTTATGTGCAAGTTAGTTTCTCTACCTTGTACAAAAATTTCTATATTTATATGTAACACCAACGTCGACCCATCTTAAACATGGATCTAACATGAGTCTAGAGGGATAAAATTTATTCATGTTCAAACTTATATTAGATTGCAAAAAATAATGTGTAGTTTTTCTTTGTTTAAATTGTATTTTTGAATTGTATAGAGATTACATAATATGTACATTGAGTCATTTTATGAGCCCACATTAAAATAGTTTTTTTGTCAATATTAATTCATATTAAATTATTTTATTTTTTAT
>APFE031151319.1:13025-53852 GCA_000404065.3 Pinus taeda
AGGAAATGTAACTAGGTTCGGTCTTCATAAATGTACTTTTGATATTTGTACTTATTTAAGAAAATAGATATTATTTTTTAATATATGTCAATGAGTTTCTTGCTCATTAAAGTAGGTCTAGCACATGTCAAAGTGCTATATGTGAGTCAAAGAGTCAAAAGAATTATGTTGAATACCTTAAGGGTATGTTACATTATGTACACTCATGTATAAAAGTCAAAGAAGACACCTCCAAGCAAAGTCAAGTATCCTCCAAGCGAAGACCCCATCAAAAGAAGCAATGGCACCATTATAAGCACCTATTGCAACAAGAAAATCAAGTCGGTCTCAAAGCTACAAGTTGGCCTAAAAGGAGGGACAAACCTCTATATATAAAGGTTGTCCACTCCCTCAAAAGACAACACATTGCTCTCTAAAATTTGTGAAGGTACAAGGCAAGGAAAAGGGTAATAACAGGACAAGAAAAAGGTCTCCAAGGCAGCGAAGAAAGGAAGAATAAAAATCGAAGTGTCAAGGGGTTATTTATAGCCACATGTGCCACGAAAGGAGAGCAGTCCCTGTGGTTATGACAACAATAAATTACAGTTCACCATATCTCATTGTTTAGGGTTCAAACTAGGCCTACAAGGCCTCTCTCTCAAGCTTGGAAGAAGGGTATGCAAGCGAAGGGAGGAAGATAAGTCTAACATAGTTTTGACAGGAGAATCCCTCACACATGCAAAGAATTAGGCCTGCATTGTTGTTGCCCTAAGTCTGCAATATTTGTCAAAAGAAAAATAAATGCACTGACCAATGATTCAAGGAAAAAAAATAAAATTTCAAAGGCTAAAACCAGACTTGCCACTGTAAATTTCAAGCTCAGAGTAGTAAACCAGGCAAATCAAAGAACTCTAAAGGGAAATGGTGATATTAGAAAAGTTCACACAAAATCATAAAATGACAATAAATCAAACAGAAGGATTGGCTCCCCAGCGGAGTCGCCAATTTGTGGTGCAGGTAAATTCTCAGTGCGGACACAAACAATTCCTCTAGCCCGGGAGAGCAGGTATAGCCACAAACAAACAATCTATGGAAAATCTCCTTAAGCTAGAATCAAATAAGAGGGCCTACCTCTTAGAACGCTATTTCGCTTGGCGATGTTCCTGTTACCTTACTCTAGATATCTTTCGTTTCCTTCCTTCGAATACTTGAAACAAGAAAACAAACAACAACAACAAATGTGATAACATACAATATTGTATTCAACGTACTTAACAAGTCAAGGAACATTAAGCCATAAAGATGTAAGATAACACTTCATGTAGGAAATCAATAAATAGTTGTATGATATAAATTCACAAAGAGATTACAACCAATGCCTTGACGTTGTGGTCTCCTCTGACGTATCTGGGTTCCCACACTTCTGCTAGCATCTAATGGATAGCCCCAAAAATGGAATTTTTAAGGCTTCTTCCCTTTAGTCTCAAACCAAACCAAACACACTATTCTCCCTTAAACATACAATAGAAAGCTACAAACAATAGATGTTTTGTTGATCATTCAAACTCACTCCAAAAACTAGTTTAGCTTGGGAAAAGAGAGGTTTATATAGCTTGGATGGAGGGGAGATGGTTCCTCTCATCATGGGAGGAGGCCTTATCTCTTGGGTTTGTTCCATCCTAATAGGGGAAAGGAGCCAAAACTGACTTCCTCGGCTCCATCCAACCCAACCATCTATCAGACTTCCGTTACAAAGCTTCTAGACCTAGAAGCTTTGACTCCATATTTAAAAAACTTGCCAAAAGAGGATTGGTGTGACTGAAAAAGGGCTCAGTCACTCCGTACGACGCTAGTGCTAGTGTTAATCTCTGTAGAGCGGTGTGAGGAGGAAACTGGTTAGTAGCACCGATCATGTCAATTAGGGTAAAAGGAAGATTATTGGGAAATGATGCAAAAGGGAATTATTATGCTCATGAAGAGGGACATACTGGGAGTTTCTTCATGTTGGGAAAGCATGTAAGGTTCACTGTAGAGGTCCTCTAGGATCGTGGACAGGGAGTACAAGGACAATGACAAAATGTTGTGTAATAGAGAGATAATGATGAATGTGTCTATAAAGCATTGGTCTCGCCAACATTGTAGCTCATATTCTCATGAAGAGATGGAGCTGTTAGTCAAGGCCTTGCACTATGATAATGCTGATGGATATGCCGTTGATGGATTGCAAATCTGGTTTCTCTTATGTGAATTCTTCAAGATTGAAATAATAGCCAAACACCTTGTAATGTTGTATGAATACCTCCCTAGTTAAGAGGGAGCGTTGAAGGAAATGTAACTAGGTTCGGTCTTCATAAATGTACTTTTGATATATGTACTTATTTAAGAAAATAGATATTATTTTTATAATACATGTCAATGAGTTTCTTGCTCATTAAAGTAGGTCTAGCACATGTCAAAGTGCTATATGTGAGTCAAAGAGTCAAAAGAATTATGTTGAAGACCTTAAGGGTATGTTACATTATGTATACTCATGTATAAAAGTCAAAGAAGACACCTCCAAGCAAAGTCAAGTATCCTCCAAGCGAAGACACCATCAAAAGAAGCAATGGCACCATTAAAAGCACCTATTGCAACAAGAAAATGAAGTCGGTCTCAAAGCTACAAGTCGGCCTAAAAGGAGGGACAAACCTCTATATATAAAGGTTGTCCACTCCCTCAAAAGACAACACATTGCTCTCTAAAATTTGTGAAGGTACAAGGCAAGGAAAAGGGTAATAAGAGGACAAGAAAAAGGTCTCCGAGGCAACGAAGAAAGGAAGAATAAAAATCGAAGTGTCAAGGGGTTATTTACAGCCACATGTGCCACGAAAGGAGAGCAGTCCCTGTGGTTATGACAACAATAAATTACAGTTCACCATATCTCATTGTTTAGGGTTCAAACTAGGCCTACAAGGCCTCTCTCTCAAGCGTGGAAGAAGGGTATGCAAGCAAAGGGAGGAAGATAAGTCTAACATAGTTTTGAGAGGAGAATCCCTCACACATGCAAAGAATTAGGCCTGCATTGTTGTTGCCCTAAGTCTGCAATATTTGTCAAAAGAAAAATAAATGCACTGACCAATGATTCAAGGAAAAAAAATAAAATTTCAAAGGCTAAAACCAGACTTGCCACTGTAAATTTCAAGCTCAGAGTAGTAAACCAGGCAAATCAGAGAACTCTAAAGGGAAATGGTGATATTATAAAAGTTCACACAAAATCATAAAATGACAATAAATCAAACAGAAGGATTGGCTCCCCAGCGGAGTCGCCAATTTGTGGTGCAGGTAAATTCTCAGTGTGGACACAAACAATTCCTCTAGCCCGAGAGAGCAAGTATAGCCACAAACAAACAATCTATGGAAAATCTCCTTAAGCTAGAATCAAATAAGAGGGCCTACCTCTTAGAACGCTATTTCGCTTGGCGATGTTCCTGTTTCCTTACTCTAGATATCTTCCGTTTCCTTCCTTCGAATACTTGAAACAAGAAAACAAACAACAACAAAAAATGTGATAACATACAATATTGTATTCAACGTACTTAACAAGTCAAGGAACATTAAGCCATAAAGATGTAAGATAACACTTCATGTAGGAAATCAATAAATAGTTTTATGATATAAATTCAAAAAGAGATTACAACCAATGCCTTGACGTTGTGGTCTCCTCTGATGTATCTGGGTTCCCACACTTCTGCTAGCATCTCATGGATAGCCCCAAAAATGGAAATTTTAAGGCTTCTTCCCTTTAGTCTCAAACCAAACCAAACACACTATTCTCCCTTAAACATACAATAGAAAGCTACAAGCTATAGATGTTTTGTTGATCATTCAAACTCACTCCAAAAACTAGTTTATCTTGGGAAAAGAGAGGTTTATATAGCTTGGATGGAGGGGAGATGGTTCCTCTCATCATGGGAGGAGGCCTTATCTCTTGGGTTTGTTCCATCCTAATAGGGGAAAGGAGCCAAAACTGACTTCCTCGGCTCCATCCAACCCAACCATCTATCAGACTTCCGTTACAAAGCTTCTAGACCTGGAAGCTTTGACTCCATATTTAAAAAACTTGCCAAAAGAGGATTGGTGTGACTGAAAAAGGGCTCAGTCGCTCCGTACGGCGCTAGTGCTAGTGTTAATCTCTGTAGAGCGGTGTGAGGAGGAAACTGGTTAGTAGCACCGATCATGTCAATTGGGGTAAAAGGAAGATTCTTGGGAAGTGATGCAAAAGGGAATTATTATGCTCATGAAGAGGGACATACTGGGAGTTTCTTCATGTTGGGAAAGCATGTAGGGTTCACTGTAGAGGTCCTCTAGGATCGTGGACAGGGAGTACAAGGACAATGACAAAATGTTGTGTAATAGAGAGATAATGATGAATGTGTCTATAAAGCATTGGTCTTGCCAACATTGTAGCTCATGTTCTCATGAAGAGATGGAGCTGTTAGTCAAGGCCTTGCACTATGACAATGCTGATGGATATGCTGTTGATGGATTGCAAATCCGGTTTCTCTTATGTGAATTCTTCAAGATTGAAATAATAGCCAAACACCTTGTAATGTTGTATGAATACCTCCCTAGTTAAGAGGGAGCGTTGAAGGAAATGTAACTAGGTTCGGTCTTCATAAATGTACTTTTGATATTTGTACTTATTTAAGAAAATAGATATTATTTTTATAATACATGTCAATGAGTTTCTTGCTCATTAAAGTAGGTCTAGCACATGTCAAAGTGCTATATGTGAGTCAAAGAGTCAAAATAATTATGTTGAAGACCTTAAGGGTATGTTACATTATGTATACTCATGTATAAAAGTCAAAGAAGACACCTCCAAGCAAAGTCAAGTATCCTCCAAGCAAAGACACCATTAAAAGAAGCAATGGCACCATTAAAAGCACCTATTGCAATAAGAAAATCAAGTCGGTCTCAAAGCTACAAGTCGGCCTAAAAGGAGGGACAAACCTCTATATATAAAGGTTGTCCACTCCCTCAAAAGACAACACATTGCTCTCTAAAATTTGTGAAGGTACAAGGCAAGGAAAAGGGTAATAAGAGGACAAGAAAAAGGTCTCCAAGGCAGCGAAGAAAGGAAGAATAAAAATCGAAGTGTCAAGGGGTTATTTACAGCCACATGTGCCACGAAAGGAGAGCAGTCCCTGTGGTTATGACAAAAATAAATTACAATTCACCATATCTCATTGTTTAGGGTTCAAACTAGGCCTACAAGGCCTCTCTCTCAAGCTTGGAAGAAGGGTATGCAAGCGAAGGGAGGAAGATAAGTCTAACATAGTTTTGAGAGGAGAATCCCTCACACATGCAAAGAATTAGGCCTGCATTGTTGTTGCCCTAAGTCTGCAATATTTGTCAAAAGAAAAGAAGGCTTGGTTGGAAGGCTATAATGTCATCATCTTAAGTTAGAAAGGCTCCATCTCAAGTGAAGGAATAAAAGGTCAAGGTTCATCTGAGAGAATACAATCTAAGGTCTCTACAGTTGCTGTAAGAAGTGTCGAAGGGAGGAAGACAAAGTACTAGAAGTGGGAGGACGAAGTGTTGCAAGAGGAAGTGATCTTGAAAGGACTTGACTTGTGCTTGGAGGATCTTCTAGTAAAGATTCTAGGGTTTGGCATTGATCAATATAAGCTTCAATAAGAGAAATTCACTAAAGGGTTTTCCTCTCAAGAGAAGAGATATTTTGGGCCTGACAGAGAGCTGGCATCTTGTGTTCTTGTTCTTATGTTTTGGTAGCAGTTTGATGAAGTACACACACATGCACTAAGAAGAAGAAGAAGAAGAATAAGCTACCAAGAAAAAGTAAAAAATCTCCACAAATTGTTACCAAGTAAGGAAGAATCACACTCCACTAATTTGCCCTAGATTCTTCAACATAAGGGTTATGGTGAGGAATTTGAATCATTATTGGGACTCCAAAATACCTTGGAATATTAATCCAATAGCCATAAAATGTAATTATATGTGTATCATTTCTACGGTAATGCAATCAACACCTATCTTTCATTGTGGTTCACATTCTAATAGCAATATCAGAGCAAGTCATTATGGCTAATAAATGTCTCTACCTTTCTAAATCCTTCAGTTTGGTATCCCTACCATTCATGTCTCTATTTTACATTCAAAAATACCTCTTTTACCAAGTTTATCTTCTAAGTTATAACGAATCTAAATATAATTTTTTTATTTTTTATTATTATTTTTTTTTAATCAAAAATTCGATGAGATCTCTTATTAGTATGCTCAAAATTTCACCATCTAAAACTTCCTGGAAAAGAAGTTATGGCAAAAGTTCCAAGATCACTTGTTTGAAATTGCTTTTAGGACCATTCACAAACCCCAACTTCCATGGGGTGTATCTCCAAAAGTATAGTGAGCATGAATTTGAAATTTTTCTTAGATGTACTTTGTGATCTCTCTTATATTATCTCAAAATTTCATTATATGAATCATTTTGAAGAAGAAGTTATGATGAAAATTCCACGATGGTTGTTTGATGCAGCAAAACCCTAGGTTCGTGTGTTATGGTATTAAATTTTATGAACACTGTGCCTTAAAAATTATAATAAACCAATAATTATAGTCCACTTTGAGGTGGAAACCTCCCTTCACAATGAATAAAATGTATAAGACAAAATTTGATGATCCTAAGACTAGCTCTCCTTGGTATATATATAGAATACCATGGGTACAATTAAAATTGAAGGGCGTGTGAAAGGTTCTAGCCAACCTCATAATATAACAAACAAATTAATAATGATTTTTTTATTATCAAAACCTTAATATGAGGGCCCCAAGGGCCTTAAAAATTTCCATATTTCAAAATGGAAATGCAAATTGCACTACTTACAAAAAAGTAAAATGAATAATCATACGTTCAGATTAGGAAATTTGTACAAGGGATATACAACTTAGTTATAAGGAGAGCTTCAGCGTAAATCACATAAGAAAGATTTCTGCCAACGCGTTTCGAACCAACCAATGTGGTTCATCGTCAGGACAAGTTGAAAATACAGATCTAGCTCAGCGATTTAAATAGTCCAAGCAGAGACTCTAACGGCTAAAACACTCTAACGGCTACAAAACCCTAGTCAAACGACCTCTAATTAATTTAAAATTAAAATAATTTTTTTTTATATTAAGAGTTAGGTTAATCTGGTAGAAATACTTTATTTAATTAATTTTAAATAATACCACATTATACGTAAAAATATGTACAAATATTTATTTAATTAATTCAATAAATCTAACCTAAATATATATGAATATTCTAAAACATTAATTATTGTACCTAATCTTCTAAAAGCCCTATTTTCTATAATTGTTACCCTAATGAGATTAACTCAATTAGGGTAACAATTATAGAAAATAGGGCTTTTAGAAGATTAGGTACAATAATTAATGTTTTAGAATATTCATATATATTTAGGTTAGATTTATTGAATTAATTAAATAAATATTTGTACATATTTTTACGTATAATGTGGTATTATTTAAAATTAATTAAATAAAGTATTTCTACCAGATTAACCTAACTCTTAATATAAAAATATTTTAATTTTAAATTAATTAGAGGACGTTTGACTAGGGTTTTGTAGCCGTTAGAGTGTTTTAGCCGTTGGAGTCTCTGCTTGGACTATTTAAATCGCTGAGCTAGATCTGTATTTTCAACTTGTCCTGACGATGAACCACATTGGTTGGTTCGAAACGCGTTGGCAGAAATCTTTCTTATGTGATTTACGCTGAAGCTCTCCTTATAACTATGACAAATCACAGAAGTCTCAATTCTACAGATATACAACTTTTGATTCTCTATTAAAACTGACAACAAAACATAGGCTCAATACAAGTTGTCCCAATCCTTCCTCAATTGAAAGAGTCTCCCTTAAAATGTTTCCCTCTATGTAATATATTCAACCTCATCTTTCTTTTGTTACAACAATTTCTTGGTACAAAATCATACTTAGATGAATCAAATGAAACAATTATTCCTGTTTAGTAATGAATTTGAAACACATTTTAAATTTTCCAATTCAAGGAATTCTTGTTGTGTGACAAATTTCAATTTGTTATACACATAATTGTGTCTCATTTAGGATTTTGAATATGACTAACTTTATTTGTCAATGAGCATATTCTTCCCATAGTTTCCCATTTCATCCTTTATCCTCTTGTCTTTCCTACATCGCTCGGTCAATAAGAATATTCTTTATTCCTATAAATCAATAATAAAAAGAATTCTACAAGTATGAGAATTAGCACACACACACAAGATAAATTTGGTTCAATCCTTTATGATTTTACTTAGTCCAATTTAATTTCCAAGAATTTATGATTTGATCTAAATTAGTTACAAGGATACAAACTAATGTTTTCGATAAATGGTCAACATTTTATTGTTGCTTATCAAGGAGAATTAATCCCACATTGGTTAGGTAAAATAATCACAAATGGTTTATAAGAGTTATATTATTCAATGTATTATGTGAATGTGACAACATATAGTATAAACACTACAATATGCCATGTCTTTGTTTTGTCCCTCAAAAATCTAAGAAAAAAATGTCATGAAGAACCACATATATGAAATACAGTCAAATATACAGGTATTTGGGAAGCTTGGATAGAAACTTATAAAGCTTGATCTAAATCTACATATAAGAACACATGTTTGAAATGTTGGGTATTCGAGATCGAAATAATACCACATAATCATTGACCCAAATCTGGGTTCATTTGGAAATTAATGAAATCCTAGATCTCGATATAAGCCATTACATGAGAGATTCACTAAGATCTAAAAAATCATAATATTTCCAAAGTCATTTTGTAACACCTCCTCCCATATATACCTAGTTTCACTGACCTGTCGTGGTAAACATGAAAGAGAGAGCTACTATGACATGACTCAACCCCCTGAGTATAGTTAAGGAAGTGGAATCGATAAACAGAAACTAACCAACCACAAAATGACATCCTACAGGATTTACAGGACACTCAAAGGCAGAACCATCACTCCTTGTGCCCAAACCTTGAGCTAAACTGACTTTTAGTGACTTGGCACCCCAACCGCTCCCACAACAAGGCATGCATGTGGTTGATGGCCTTAAACCGATCCCACAATCCTAGTTGCCAACCGTTATGACCTAAAATCTCCAATTCAGTGCACGAGGTCCTAGATTTTGAGCTTAAATTTCAGGTCACCTTCCAAACCACTGCTCAGAACTCAGTGAGAATTTCCAAAATTATAAATGACAACAAGACAAAGTCACTCATATAATACTTGATCAAAGACTTGACCTAGCGAGACCTACCATGACAGTCATTTCGTCAAACATATGACGAAGATGTAATCTACAGGTCATGAATGCATATTTAAACATAGGGGTCTAGTACTTATTTGAGAATCATCAAGAAGGTCTAATGCCCTCTCATAATAGCTACAATACATCTATTATCTCATGCATTCATTAACCATTTATCCACAAAGAAAAACACATTAAAATTGATAGCCACTATACATCTTATGACCAACGCATAACCAACAAATGAACAATATATACACCGTGATAGAATAGCCGTCAAAACTACATAATAACAAGTATAATTACTCATGAAAATGTAAGAGGAAAAGAGATCTTATTACTATATTCAAAATCCAACCAAGTCATGGACTTTCATGTACCACCTGACCATAGATTGGGCTAAGCCAAATCTCTCTTTCATTCAGTCACGCTCGTGCATATTCCAAGTATGAATGTGGGATCTCATGGAATAAACCAAGCAAAACCAGACTAGGGATTCTAGATGCCAAATCACCACAACCCTCAATCAGTGATCCCACCTCACGACCGGACATCACTAACACCAACCTGATCGGTCTCTACCTAAGCTGTCTAAGGCTCTGGGGTGTTTGTCCCAACCACGGATCTAGGAATTAATAATTGAACCCACTACCTTCCAGGGCTGTAGAGCGTTTATCCAACCAAGGCTCCAGGACTAGTAACTCAACCCACCAAGGGCTCCAGAGTGTTTTTCCAACCAAGGCTCTAGGACTAGTAACTCAACCCAAGTTGCTCCAGGGCTCCAGAGTGTTTGTTCCAACCAACGGCTTCAGGAACTAGTAACTCAACCCACAACCATAAGGAACCTGAGAACCAATAAGAAACAACAAGTGGAAAAAACCACAACACCATGGCCATCCAGGAAATGGTAAGGCTAGGAAAAACCATTTTCAATCCAGGCAATCCTCCATGCCAATGATAGATCATAACCAAATAACCACATGCATATACATGCATGGCAAAACTAGCAAGGAAATCATAAATGCAACTCGATGCCTATAAGGCAATCCCATTATAGTTGTTGATCCCACTATCACCTTGCACTTTCCTGGTTTTCCTTTGTCGTCTTGCTCCAAATCCAATGAAAACTAGAGTGCTCCAACATTTCTCTAAGCGTGCAAGAGTATAAGAGAGATAATATAATGAGAGTGCCAATGACTGAATTGACAAAAGCTGTGAATTGATCCTCATAAGCCTTTTTATCATTGAGGCCTTTATTTTATTTATTTTCCTCTATTTTTCCTTCAATTTTCCTCTCATGCAATTATGTTACCTTTCACCTTCATTTTCTCCTATTTTCCATTATTTTCATAAATAAAATGCTAATTAATGCCTCTTTGACTTTGCCAATTTCCATAGCCATTTATTAATCACCAGTGATCCCCATCACTATGTTTTTCCCAATATTCAGCTTGGAATACGTGTCCCGTGACCTTGGTTATTATTATTAGTATTATTTATATAGGAAATCAACCAGGGGTTGTTGCAAACCCCTTCCCCTTGGGGGAACACCTTCCATGGTGTTCAATGACACTTATGAACCAATAAACATGTGTTGCATATGGAGCTTTATAACATAACACGATACAACATTTACATCATATCCATCTACTAAAACTTAACCAAGATATAATGAACAACATACCACTTATTAGATCTTTATAACATAGCTCGATGTGATATTTACATACATATACATATATAGACATAACCAAAACACAACATCAAAACATATGTTAGAGCACATTCACTCAACCAATGAATAGAGAAGGATACATAGCCTGGATCTAATCAACCATCTCCCATGTAGCTTCATCAGGCCCAAAGTGCTTCCACTACACTTTAACTTGCTCAATTGCTCAATTCTGGAGCATGAGCATATTTCGCTGCAAAATGTACTGAGGTTTTGGTTGGAATTATCCTTCTAGTTCCACCTGCAATACAACTCAATCAATCGCATGATCAACATCTTTCACATCCTTCTTAAGCAATGACACATGGAAAACATCATGGACTTTCACTATCGGAGGCAGTGCGAATTGGTAGTCTATTGGTTGAATCCTCTTAAGAATATTGAAAGGCCCATATGGAGGTACGAGCTTGGCACATGATCCAATCCTTAAGGATCTCTTCTTGGCCTTGATGTGCAAGTATACCCGTTCCCCAACCTGAAACTCCTTAAACACCCTGTGTTGATCTGCATAACTCTTTTCACTGTCCTGTGCTACCATTAGATTCTTCTTGATTACCTGCATTTTATGTTCCATCTATGGAAATATGTTTGGTCCAATCAATACCTTGTTCACTGGATCACTCCAACTAATAGGAGTATTACAACTCATCCCGTAAAGTGCCTCAAATAGACTCATCTTTAAATATTCTCGATACCCATTATTGTAAGAAAACTCTACCAATGGAAGATACTCTTCCCACTTTCACTGTTGATGCATGACATACATCCTCAACATGTCCTTAAGAATCTTGTTGACACTGTTTGTCTTTCCATCTTTATATGGATAATAAGTTGTAACTAAGGCTAAATCTGTCCCCAAACTTGTAATTAACTCTTTCTAAAACCTGGAAGTGAACTTGGCATCTATGTCTCACACAATCTTCCTAGGAATACCATGTAACCTCACTATCTTCCCGATGAAGCCCTGTGCTACCTCACTAGTTGAATTCACTGACTTCACTGGAACAAAGTGTGGTACCTTTGTCAACCTGTCAACCACAACCATAATAGAATCATGTTGTTTAGATGTCCTCGATAAACCTGTAATGAAATCCATGGAAACGACCTCCCACTTACACTCTGGAATTAGAATCGGTTGTAATAACCCACTTGGATTCTTACACTCTGCTTTTACTTTTTGACAATCCAAACATATCACAACAAACTCTTCCACCTCTTTCTTCAAGTTCGGCCAATGGTAAAAATTCTTAACCATTGTCAATGTCTTATGGTATCCTAAGTGACCTAAATACAGATTGACATGAAATTCCCTCAAGATAATCTTCTTGATCTCACTGCCGTCTGACACATAGATATCGTCCCTAAATCCTATCAAACCATCTGCCGTAAGATGATAGTCCACATCCTATTCACTTGTACCCTGTTGTTGTCACCTGTTCTTAAGTTGCTGGTACTTATCATCCTGTTGCCCTACTTGCAAGATTTATCTTGTAAATTTGTCCCATATGAATGCATAGTTGCTATGTGATTTGCCTCAACTCTTTTGCTAAGAGCATCTACAACCATGTTCTCTTTTCCATTAATGTCCTTGATTTCAAAATCAAACTCACTGAGCATGACCAACCACCTAGCTTTCCTGGCATTCAAATTAGGTTGGTCAAATAGGTATCTCAATCCACTGTGATCGCTCATAAAAATGAACCTCCTGCCAAGAAGATAAGTGCCTCCACATCTTCAATGCATGTATGATTGTTCCCAACTCAAGATCGTGTGTCACATAGCTCTGCTCATGCTCATTGAATTTCCTTGAATCATAGCACACTACTTGTCCTTCCTACATTAGAACCCCACCAAGTCCTATGTTGTAAGCATTTGTACATACCACAAACTCTTTATATGGTGCAACCTTTAGAACTAGAGCATTCATAAGCATCTTCTTCAATGCTCAAAACTCATTGAAAATTCCTTTGTCCATTCAAATTTCTTTCATTTATGCTACAATGATGTAATAGGATAAACAATCTGTGAGAAGTTCCTAATGAACCGCCTATAGTAACCTGCTAAATCCATAAATGATCTGACCTCATCAACATTTCTAGGAGCTGCCCACTCCATGATAGCTATGATCTTTTCTGGATCCATTTTTATACCTTCCTTGGAAACCACATGCCCCAAATAATGAACCTATCTTTGAAAGAAACTGCATTTACTGAGCTTGCAATACAACTAAAGTTCCCTCAACAGTTTTAACACTGCTGCCAAATGTTATGCCTGCTCTTCCTCATTCTTAAAATATATCAATATGTCATCAATAAATACAATCACAAACTTGTCTACATAAGGATGCAACACACTATTCTTCAAACACATGAAAGTAGCTGGATCATTAGTCAAACCAAAAGGAACCACAACAAACTCATAATGCCCATGCTTGGTCCATTAAGTAGTATTGTAAATGTCCTCTTCTTTGATTCATACTTGATGGCATCTTGATCTCAAATTGATCTTCGAGAACACTGTTTCTCCCTTCAACTGATCAAACAAGTCATGAATCCATGTCAAAGGGCACCTGTTCTTAATCGTCACCGTATTCAACTACCTATAATCAATGCACACCCTAATAGTACCATCCTTCTTCTTCCCAAATAATAATGGTGCACCTCGAGGTGACACACTTGGCCTAATGTATCCCTTGTCAATAATTTCCTTTAACTACAACTTCAGTTCCACCAATTCCAGAGTGCTCATCATGTATGGTGCCTTTGATGCTAGTGTTACTCCCAACATCAACTCAATAGAAAAGTCCACTTCCTTGTGAGGTGGTAACTCTGAGATATCTGTTGGGAATACATCCTGAAACTGCTACAAAACTTGGTATCTCTTCAAGACCTCAACATCCTCAACTTCCTTAACTTTATCACTATAAATATGAACTACAAACAATGCACATCCTTTCCCGTGACTATGCTTTTCCTGCATAGCTATAACCATTCTAATTGACGTCACCTTCTTCTTACACTGCAAGATTTTCTGTTCTCCATTGTCATCCAAGCACTCAATAGCCTTTTCATAATAATCCACCTTAGTCCTATGAATATACAAGCAATCCATACCCAATAGCATATTGTACGATCCCAACATAAGCACATTTAGATGTGCTTATGTAGACATACCATTCAACTCAAATGCACAAGCTCTTACCCAGTGATGAACTCTTTTCTTAGTACCTATAGCCAGCTACACTAGCAAGATTTTGCATGCACTTCTTTATTAAACCAAACTTATCCACCAAGTTAGGATTGATATAACTATAGTTAGATCCAGGGTCAATCAAAATAGAAACAACTTGATCTCAAAGATTGCCTTCCATCTCAATAATAGATACATGATGATCAACCTGCTTATTATCCAACGCTACATAAATTCAAGGAATACTTTGTCTAACATCCCCTAATGTTTGTGCCTCCTAAGCATTATAAATCTACGGTCTGCCACCCTGATGTTGTGGATAATATCTCCTATGATGATCCCCACCACAAGTCCAACACTGTAAAGGCTTCCTACCATCACCCTTTTTCTACTCATACCGAAATCCATATCCTCCGTCAGATGCATTTAACTTCTTGTGTCGTGTTGCATTCTCCTTGTCATATGTATTCCATGGTTTTCCTCTCTTCTTAACCCACTTTCCTTTATTCTTATCATTACTCTTCCAATCCTACGTAGACTCAGTCTTACACTTTGATTGCTCATAACAATGTTTTAGCTTTCTAATAGCTTCCTCTAAAGATCTAGGCTAACCACACTCAATCTTGTCTTTGAATGATACTGACAACCCACTTACGAATCTCAGAATCTTTGCTTTCTCATCCTTAAGATACGACACATATCTAAACAACTCTAAGAACCTGCTAGTGTACTCTTCATCAGTCATAGATCCCATATTTAGCACATATAATTCCTTTGCCCTGTCATCATAACATCTCTCAGATAAATACTTCTTCTTGAAAAGTCTCTCGAACTCACTCCAAGTCAACTCCTCTTCCCAAATGGCTTTGACATTATTTACATATTCCCACAAAATGCTTGCTTTTCCTTTAATACTGAAATTAGCTATCATGGATTTCATACTATCCGAATAATCATGCCATCTGACAAACGTATTCATCCAAAGCAACCAAGCTTTTGCATCATGCAACTTCTTCATTTCTCCATCAAATATAGGAGGCTTTCCTTTCTTGAACTCGTCTGGCAAGTATTGCTTCTCACTCCTATACGTATGGTGACAGTGATGATGATGTTATCTCTCTGAACCAAAACTAGAATAGAACCCGGTCATTACCCTTCCTATCAGTTGTGTGCAGGAACTTGCCATCTTTGATTGTATCATCTCTGTCAAACCTATATCCCAACTGATACTTGTTGCCATATGGCCAATTGGCCCTTTCCTCTTGGAAATGACTGATCCTAAGGGGTCCTTGTTTCTACAAATTTGATAAACTCTAAAGAATCATTGCATTAACCTCTTGTTGCTTCTCTTGTGCCCTAGAAAGTCTTTTTTGTGACTAAATTATCTTGTCACTATCTACCTTACAACTCATGATATTTGGTTTCAAACTTCTCAAATTATCTGCTATGTGAGGGGAGTACTCATCACCATGCTACTAATTTGATTCGTAGGGAGAATCATGTGAATTGTAGTCCACCATTATTCTAGTCATCTTGATCTTCTACTTCTTACAAGCATACCATCTCAGATAAGCCAAACTTAAACATAATCAACATACCTCAATGATTTTTAGGAGAGGTTGTCTCATTTGCAAAATCAATCCAAATTAGCATGATACATGTATATATATAAAGTCATGACAACACCAACTGCATACAATGACCTCATGCATGACAATAATAACCATAACAATACATGCATAACAAACATAGAGACACTGACACGCATGCATGACAAACACATTATGCACATCCAATCCAAGTGTTGAACCTGAGAGATCTTATACAATTCTGTAACACCTCCTCCCATATCTACCCAGTTTCACTAGCCTGTTGGGGTAAATATGAAAGAGAGAGCTACTATGACACGAATCAACCCCCTAAGTACAATTAAGGGAGTGGAGTCAGCAAAATGAAACTAACCAACCACAAAATGACATCCTATAAGATTTACAGGGCACTCATAGGCAGAACCACCAGTACCTATGCCCAAACCTTGAGCTAAACTGACTTTTAGTGACTTGGCACCCCAACCGCTCCCACAACAAGGTATGCATGTCGTTGAGGGCCTCCAATCGCTCCCACAAGCCTAGCTTCTAGCGGTTGTGACAAAAAATCTCCAGTTTAGTGCATGTGGTCCCGGATTCTAAGCCTAAATTCTAGGTCAGCCTCCATACGACTGCCCAAAACTCAATGAGACTTTCCAGAATGATAAATGATAAAAAGACAAAGCCACTCATATAAAAATTGATCAAAGACTTGACCTAACCAGGCCTAAACATGATAGGAATTTTGTCAAACATATGGAGAACATGTAATCTATAGGTCATGGATGCATATTTAAACATAGGGGTCTGATAATTATCTGAGAATTGTAAAGAAGGTCTATTTCCCTCTCATAATAGTTGCAATAACATCTATTATCTCATGTATTCATTAACCATTCATCCACAAATCCATAAAGAAAAACACATCAAGATCCATAGCCAATATACATAATATAACCAACACATAAACAACAAATGAACATCATATACACCATGATAGAACAACCATCAAAACCACATAATAAAAAGTACAATTACTCATGAAAATACAAGAGGAAAATAACTCTTATAAACATATTCAAAATCTAACCAAGTCAGGGAATTCCACGTACCACCCGACCATAGATTGGTTTGAACCAAATCTCTCTTTCAGTAAATCACCCTTGTGCCATATTCCAAGCATGAATGTAGGATCTCATGGAATAAACCAAGCAAAACCAAACAAGGGCTTCTAGAGGCCAAACCACTTCAACTCTCAACCAATGATCCTACCTCACGGTTGTACATCACTAACACCAACCATATCGATCTCTAGCTAATTTGTCTAGGGCTCTAGAGCGTTTGTCCCAACCACAGCTCCAGGAACTAATAACTCAAACCACAACGTTCCAGGGCTCTAAAGCATTTGTCCAACCAAGGCTCCAGGACTAGTAACTAAATCCACCAAGGGCTTTAGAGTGTTTGTCCAACCAAGGCTCCAGGACTAATAACTCAACCCACCAAGGGCTTTAGAGTGTTTGTCCGACCAAGGCTCCAGGTGATCTAGGTGGCTCCAGGAATACACACAAGACAAAGAGGGCTTACAGAAGCTCAAAAATCAAAGTGATCAAAATGCTTTAGAACTAGGACCACAGCGTAGATCTTGTCGTCCTGATCACAACGGCGTGAACGGTTCATCAATCCGAACTCGTATGAGGGAGAATGAGCCAGTGAAAGTTTTGGTCAAAGTTACGTTGTGGGCCAGGTTTAAGTGTCCTACAATTTGACCGACCGCGGGGCATGAAACCTAGCTCCTGAAAGCAGGTGAATTTTTTGGATCTTTAATTTGTCTAATATCCCCTATAGTAGACAAATTCGAAAAATGGTGCCCTATATATATATATATATATATATATATATATATAATATATATATATATATAATATATATGAGGTGGCGGGCCACCACCCCTGCCACCCCCAAACTTTGGGCAAGCCCTCCAACCAACTCCCGTTACCCATTAAACATTAACTATGGGGTGGACGGGCCACCTTCGGTGGACCCGACCCACACCCTAACAATTAAACATATGCCATATATATGGGTCGACGGGAATCGAACCCGCCTGGTCATGTGGTCAGCCTATACCACGGGCGGCCCAACGAACCACCATTAATGCGGTCCCATATACCAACCCACACTCCAAACAAAACCTCCGCCCAAACTAAATAATCAATGGTTCCAAAGTTAATACGCCATGCAACCATCGCGCCCCATTTAATACCAACAACGCGCCAATTTTAAACGGGTATAAAAACCGTATTCCATAAAATATTTATATGCATGCCTAATTTGAGAGGGTCAGGATTTGATCCTCCGACCTCTCTCCAACCAAACAATAAACTTACCAACGTGCCAACAGCCAATGTTGGTAACTCCGCCCAAAATTTTATATATAAACTCAATTGTCAGTGCGCCCAATAGCATTGAAGAGGCCAACGTATGGCTCAAAAATCGAGATATAATATTTTTTAATAAATTTTTATTGTAGGGTGGGATCATGAACCTAGTAATAACACAGGCAAATCCATGATTGGGCGAAACTCTCAAGAGGGTGAAATTTTTGTAGTGTCCAAATTGGACAAATTTTATGTCGATCTTACACCTCTCAGCGACATGAACCTGATGACGCAGTCCATTTCCTGATCTGAGCAACATATTTTCGGAGGACCCAAAGGAGGGAATCTTTGAGGAAATCTAGGGGGAATCTAAAAGATTCCTTGAGCCTGAGATTTTCATTTTCTCAGAATTCAGTCATTTGACAGTCGATTTTACCCTATTTGATGCCAAAAATCTGATGGTGCATTCAGATTTCCCATTTGATCATTTCATTTTCCAACCACTTTTCAAGGTGGAGCGCAGTTGTCAACATTGATATGCGAGTATTCATTCCATGAGATTCAATGCCATGAGATCGATGGTACGAACAACTTCAATAGTTTGACATTCTTTTCTTCAGATGGCCCCTGGATGTGAGGTATATGCAGTGTGTTCATGTATTTGTTTTTGCTATGAGATGAATTGTGCTACATAGATCCTTGTTGATGTTTTGATGTGGGATCTTGTTTTCTTACTTGTTTCATGGTTCCTGATTGCTGTGACGCGGAATCATTTGTGGGATGTACTTGTTGTCATGATTCATCATGTCTTGTTTGAGATCCCTTTGTCGCGATGTTGACAGGATACTCATGTGTTGCCATGTATGTTTGCATTGAGATCCCTATTATGCCATGTTGGTGGGATGTTTAGTATCATCATGCATGAGTTTAGGTCATAGTGATAGGAGTCCTTTTTGAATGAGAGTCCTGTAGTAGAACATCTCTTGGAGCCACTCCTGCATGAGGGCATTTTCCTTGTATGATAGTGACGTCACCACCTATGTACATCATCACTATTGACATCACTTAATGTAGTGGCCTACACAATCTTGACACTGAGGCTCGGAGATGTAGTCCTTCCTGGACGAACTCCATCATCAACGTCTTGTTATTTTATGTTGTTGATGATTGTCATGTTCCTTCTTCTTTACAACATGCATATATGTTCAATTATGCTATTTTTAAATGCAATTCTAATCAAATCACGAAAGTAAAAGATCTTGGTTAAATCCGAGAGTTGAATCAACTCGGATCAAGTTTGGTATCAGAGTGGTCTTTGCATGGATATGAATTGCAAGCATGAACAATGGAACTTGCAGCGACATAGGATGAAAAAGCGATGTACGAGACCATGCTCAAAATTTCCAAAAGGGTGGAAATAATGTATGAAACTCTATAGAAAGAGATAGAGGAAAAGAAGCGATTGCAGCATCAGTTGCAAAACATGGAAGAGGCCTTAGAAGAACTGAAGCACAACAACCAAAATCTTCAAATAGAGAATGTTGAATTGAAGATGTTTCTACATGAAGAGAAAGAGGAAAAACATAATCTGCTACGACAGCTACAAGCAAAGGACGAGACCTTGGCCACCCCCAAACTACATTACAATAAAAATCAAATTTTTTATGGGCTGATGGGCCATGACCCTCGCCAGTCCTCTTGTAACCACAAACAAAATTTTAATTTTAAATGTGGCTTGACGGCCATTAGCCAGCCGAGCCCTCCAACCAACTACCGTTACCCATTAAACATTAACTATGGGGTGGGGTGGACCACCTTCGGTGGACCTGGCCCACACCCCAACCATTAAACATATGCCATATATATGGGCTGACGGGAATCGAACCCGCCCAGCCACGTTGCCGACCCGCACCACGTGTGGCCCAACGAACCACCATTAATGTGGCCCCATATACCAACCCACACTCCAAACAAAATCTCCGCCCAAACTAAAAAATCAACAGTTCCAAAGTTAATACGCCATGCAACGACCGCACCCCATTTAATACCAACAACGCACCAATTTTAAACGGGTATAAAAACCGTATGCCATAAAATATTTATATGCATGCCTAATTTGAGAGGGTCGGGATTTGATCCCCCAACCTCTCTCCAACCAAATGCTAAACTTACCAATGAGCCAACAGCCAATGTTGGTAACTCTACCCAAAATTTATATATAAACTCAATTGTCAGTGCACCCAACAACATGGAAGAGGCCAAAGCGTGGCACGAAAATCGAGATATAATATTTTTTTAATTATTTTTTATTACAGGGTGGAACCATGAACCTGTTAATAACACAGGCGGAACCATGATTGGGCAAAATTCTCAAGACGGTGAAATTTTTGCAATGTCCAAATTGGACAAATCTTATGTCGATCTTACACCTCTTAGCGATACAAACCTAATGGCGTAGTTAGTTTCTTGATTTGAGCAACAGATTTTTAGAGGACCTGGAGGAGGGAATCTTTGAGGAATCTAGGGGGAACCTAAAAGATTCCTTGAGCCCGAGATTTTCATTTTCTCAGAATTCAGAAATTTGATAGTCGATTTTACCTTATTCAATGCCACAAATCTGATGGTGCATTCAGATTTCCCATTTGATCATTTCATTTTCCAACTACTTTTCAAAGTGGAATGTAGGTGTCAGTGTTCATATGTGAGTAGTCATTCCATGAGATTCGACGCTGTGAGATCGATGGTACAAACAACTTCAACAACTTGACATCCTTTTCTTCAGATGGCCCCTGGATGTGAGGTATATGCAGTGCGTTCATGTACTTGTTTTTGCTATGAGATGCATTGTGCTGCATAGATCCATGTTGATGTTTTGATGCGGGATCTTGTTTTCTTACTTGTTCCATGGTTCCTGCTTGTTGTGACACATAATCATTTGTAGGATGTACTTGTTGTCATGATTCATCATGTCTTGTTTGAGATCCCTTTGTTGTCATGTTGACGGGATACTCATGTGTTGCCATGTATGTTTGCATTGAGATCCCTGTTATGCCATGTTGGTGGGATGTTCATTATCATCATGCATGGTTTTAGGTCATACTGATAGGAGTCTTTTTTGAATGACAGTTCCTACAGTGGAAAATCTCTTGGATCCACTCCTGCGTGAGGGAATTTTCCTTGTATGATAGCGACGTCACCACCTATGTACATCATCACTATTGACAACACTTATGCAACGGCCTACACCATCTTGACACCAGGGCCCAGAGACGTAGTCCCTCCTGGACGAACTCCGTTATCAACGTCTTGCTATTTTATGTTGTTGATGATTATCATGTTCCTTCTTACAACATGCATATATGTTCAATTATGCTATTTTAAAATGCAATTCTAATCACATCATAAAAGCAAAATATCTTGGTTAAATTTGGGAGTTGAGTCAACTCGGATCACCAGGACTAGTAACTCAACCCACCAAGGGCTCTGGAGTGTTTTTCCAACCAAGGCTCCATGACTAGTAACTCAACCAAGTTGTTCCAGGGCTCTAGAGCATTTGCTCCAACCAATGGCTCCAAGAACTAGTAACTCAACCCAAAACCATAAGGAAATTGAGAAGAAATTAGAAAAAACTAGTGGAAAAACCCACAACACCATGGCTATCCAGGAAATGGCAAGGCTAGGCAAAACCACTTTCAATCCAGGCAATCCTCCATGCCAATGACAGATCATAACCAAATAACCACATGCATATACCATGCATGCCAAAACTAGCAAGGAAATCAAATGTGCAACTTGATACCTGGAAGGGAATTCCACTGTAGTTGCTGATCCCACTATCCCCTTACGCTTTCTCGCTTTTCCTTAGCATTCTTGCTCCAAATTGAATGAAAACTAGAGTGCTCCAAGCATGCTCCAACAATTCTTCAAGACTTCTCTAAGTGTGCAAGAGTATAAGAGAGAGAATAGAATGAGAGTGCCAAAGACTGAACTGACAAAAGCTGTGAACTGATCCTCGAAAAACTTTTTTTTTTTTATCATTGAGGCCTCTATTTTCTTCATTTTCCTCTATTTTTCCTTCGATTTTCCTCTCATGCAATTATGTGACCTTTCACCTTCCTTTTCTCCTATTTTCCATTATTTACATAAATAAAATGTGAATTAATGCCTCTTTGCCTTTGCCAATTTCCATAGCCTTTTATTAATCACTAGTGATCCCCATCACTATGCTTTTCCCAACATACATATTGGAATATGTGTCTTGTTACCTTGGTTACTATTTTTATTTATTTACATAGGAAATCAACAAGGGGATGTTACACATTCAATGAAGCCTCTTCCAAATATGGATGTAAGTGAAACATGCGAAATAAAATGACATGTCTGTTAGTTTTTGTCGTGTCAGAGGTGTTCTAGTCTCGAGACTTTGTAGAGAGGCTAAAACATAAGAGTTATCCATAACCCATAATTCGTTTTTGAAAATTCCACCTAGAAGCGTCTCAATTAGATTATTAACCTATTTTTAAATATCCCCTAAGTCTAAACTTAGGAAAAGAGTTTAATTAATCAATATTAATTGAGGTAAGGTGTGAATAATCTATATACTCACATGGGTCGACCCATATATGATATTTTCCCTTTATTAAGTTTTAATCTTGGTCATTGGAATCCCAACAAAATATTATAAGAAGTAGTCGACGGGTAGATGGAGAACACACACTTGAGATCGATTTTCCTTAAGCAATTCGATTTTCCAGAGAGTGGCAACAATTGCCGAAAGAGTTCAAGTTAGAGAAGAGAAATAAAGGCAGAGAGAGGTAGGGAAAATGAGTCTGGAGGAAGTCATTCAGATCCAGAGAGTCAACAGAAGAAGGGTCACATTTCCTAGAGAAGTTGTGCAGAGGCAACACATATAGCTTTAGAGGGAGATCAATTTTGTTGAAGGGAAGAGAAATTCAGTTTTTGTTGGGCCCGAAATTTTCCAGAAGGCTAAGCAAATTTCTCTTAGAGGCAAAGTCAGCCAGGACGTCATTTTTCTTGCAGTTCTGGGCTTAGCGAGTTGGGGTCTGCGCAAGCACTGCAAAGAGGCTCACACAGAGGCATAATGACTCCCTAGTTTGGTCATTTTTTCAGAGCATGATCAGGCGTGGTGTTGAGGTATTTGCCTCATAGATATTTTGACTGGTTTATTTTACTGATTGGATTTTCAGTTGGACATCCATAGATTATACTCAACATTTCACTGTTGCTTAAGAATTTAAACCCTGAGTTGTTGCACTAGTTTTCCCAAGTTGGGTTTCTCCGAGGGCTTTTGTCCAAAAATAATTGTGTCAAATTTTTGTGTATATGTGCCACTATTTTCTTATTTTCAAGTTTATCTTTTGTAGAATTTAATTTGGTGAAAATTGTAGTAGAGAATTATTCATTGTTTGTGTGGGAAAATAAACTGTTAATTAATTTATAGTTAGAATAATAATTTCTAGTTACTGAATTAGTTTAAATTTTCACATGGTATCAAAGTGATTTTGATCAGACGGGGAAGCTCAAATGTGGAAGAAGAAATTCGTTGTTCAAAAGGGGCAACATGATGAATTTCTGGTGGCAGTTTGAATTGCTGGGTAGATTGATTTTTCAGTGCAGGTTGGCTGAAAAATTTGGTTTGTCATATTCGGTGATTCCAGCAGGTAGAGGGAGTAGGTGTCCAGTATTTTCACTAGGTAGCTTCCTTGTTTGGACACATAAGGCTTTTGCAACAGTTTGCAGTAGCAAAGTCAGTGTCTGGTGGAAGAGAAAGAGCACACACAAAGATAATTTTTGTCGAAGGGTTTCTAGCCTATAAATCCATTTTTCCCTCTTGTAGTTGGTAGTTGTTGTAGGAAGTTTTTCTCACTCTAGAAAGGAGTGCGAATAATATCAACAAAAAAGCAGAGGAAGAGGGGGATTTTTGTCTAGATTCTGAGATGGCCACAATTGGGCTTAAAGATCAGGATAGGTTGGAGGGAGCCTCCAACTATGTCATCTGGAAGGCTAGGATGTCCTTCCTTCTGGATGAATATGGCCTGAAGACCTATACAAAGAATGTGGTGGTAGTACCCCAAGACCTAGATTAGTTAAAGGAGTACAAGAAAGAGATGGTGAAGGTGAAGAAGTTGATATTAGATGGAGTCCGAGGTCATATAGTCTCACATGTGGCAAACAAAGGAATGACCAAAGAGATGTGGGATGCTCTCTCCCAGCTACATCAAATTACTTCTGAGAAGTGAGAGATGTTCCTTCAAGAGAAGCTAAGGAGCATAAGGATGTAGAAGTATGAAAGGATAGATGCTTTCCTCACTAGGATTTAGGAGGTCCATGATTAGCTTGCAGCCATTGGGGAGGCACCTCAACCAACAGAGCTTGTCCTTTTGGCACTAAACAGTGTGTCAGAGGAATGGAAAGTGTTTGTGTAAAGTATCTTTGGCATAAAAACATTGCCTAGATGGGACATGATGTGTTCAAACCTACAACAAGAGGAGTTTAGGAGAGCTTTATTAAAGAGAAACACTAGCAGTAACAGAAGCAAGGGTGTGAACTGTGAGAAGGAAGAGGAGAATGTAGCCCTAGCATCGAAGCGTCAATGGGAGAAGATGAAGAAGAAGGATTTATCTAAGGTCAAGTGCTTCAGGTGTGGTGAGTTTGGACTCTATAGGACACAATGTCCTCTCAGGAAGAAGGACAAGTAGGACTAGGTGGCAGCGTCTGCGGAGATAGATAAGTTATGCTTCAAGCTGGAGGTAGATTTTGCTATGTTAGCAGCTATACCTCCAGGAGTGGGGGGGGGGGGGTGATATGGAGTTATAGTCCCAAAGTTGTAGAGGTTTGGGAAGGGTCCATTGAGGTGTCCTCCTCATAGATCATTACCTTACTATAGGGGCCCACAATATTCAATAGTAGGACAGAATAGTGTCAGTGATGCAGTCAGATTCCATAGTGATAGTTGTAGACTAGTCGTAGTCAGGACGTGAGGAGCACAAATACAATGTTGACAGCAGAGCAAGCGACTCAGTGCAGAGTTAGCAGTAGCATAGATTCTTCAGTAGATAGTACAAAGGCTAGTAGCAGTCAGATGTTCAAGAGACAAATGTAGCACATACACAATTGATTAAGTATTTTGGATGCTTCTCATTTGCAGTAGTTGCAGTTGCAACAACAAAAGTTGAGAGGGAGCTGCAGTGTAGATGCAGAGTTGGCAGCACTATGGTAGTGTCAACAGTAACACAAATACAACATCAGAGTTGCGCAGTGGTTGGTGGGTAGTGTCAGGTAGTCACAGTGGCTAGATATTAGCAACGTGATAGAGGGTGATACAGAGACAAGGTGTTGTAGCAATAGTGCAACACTAGAACACCTTCCTCGCTAAGAGGGAATGATAGTTTTTGTAGCATCGAAGGTGCTTGAGTCTGGAGACTTTGTAGAGAGGCTAAAACATAGGAGTTCTCCATAACACAGAAAGCATTTATGGAAATTCCACCTAGAAGTGTCTCAATTAGATTATTAGCCTATTTCTAAATATTCCCTAATTCTAAACTTAGGAAAATTGGTTAATTAATCAATATTAATTCAGATAAGGTGTGAATCATCTACATACTCACACGGATTGACCCATATATGATCTTGTCCCTTGATTAAGTTTTTATCTTGGTCGATGGAGTCCCAATAAAATATTATAAGAAGAAGTCGATGGTTAGATGGAGAACACACACTTGAGATCAAATTTCCTTGGGCAATTCAATTTTCCAGAGAGTAGTAACAGTTGATAGAAGAGTTCAAGCTAGAGAAGGGAAGCAGAGATAGAGAGGGGCAAGGACAGTGAGTCTAGAGGAATTCATCTAGAACTGGAGAGTCAAGAGCAAAAGGGCCACATTTCCTAAAGAATTTGTATAGAGGCAACACAGGTAGCTTCAGAGGGAGATCTGTTTAACTGAAGGGAAGATAATTTCGGTTGTTGTTGGTCCAGAAATTCTCCAGGAGGCCAAGTGATTTTTTGTCAGAGGCAAAGTTAGCTAGGACGTAATTTTTCTTGCAATTCTGAGCTCATCGAGTTGGGGTTTGTGCAAGCACTACGCAGAGGCTCATGCAGAGGCAGAACGACTAGCTAGTTTGGTTAGTTTTTCGAGCAGGATCAAGCATGGTATTGAGGTATTTGCCTCATAGATATTTGAACTAGTTTATTTTGCTAATTGGATTTCCAATTGGGCAACCATAGATTGTACTTAGAATTTCGTTGCTACTTAATAATTAAAACCCTCAATTGTTGCACCAATTTTCCCAAGTTGAGTTTTTCCAAAGGACTTCCTGTCCAAAAACAACTATGTCAAATTTTTGTGTGTGTGCCAGTATTTTCTTTGTTTTTAGTTTATCTACTACAAAAATTAACTTGATAAAAATTTCAATAGAGAAATATTCGTTGTTTGTGTGAGAAAATAAATTGTTAATTAATTTACAGTTAGAAGAATAATTTCCAGTTGTTGCAATTGTTGAAATTTTCACAATGTCACCATGCCAAATCATCTGCCATGTTAAATGCCTAATCAACACGATTAATGAACATAAGTTTACCTTTAGGATTACACATTATATGACACATCACAATGACATATCGTATTCCATGTCAATATAATGTACATCAAACCCTTGCAACCTCTCATTGACTGTCGAATGTTTGTTAAAAGTACAAAAAATTGTTAAAATAACTCTGGATGTGACATCCAAATGGTAATTAAAGGAAATTCATCTAGATCCAGATAAGTAAATTGTATCCAGATCCAGATATAAGGATATCAGAATTTGGGTATTCAAGTATCCAAGATTCTGTTGATTCTAATGTGTGATATGAATCCAAACATTAAGAATCTTTTGACGGTGTTGGATACCACCAACATGAAAGGGGGCCTTCCTAATGTAAAGTCCCAATTAGACCCCACACATTTTGGAGTAGGATCCCCGACCAGAATATGGTCGGTTGCCAAAATGGTGGGTTTTAATAGTGTGTGTTGGTTGCAAAAAGCGCATAGAATGAAGTATACATGATTTTGGCGGAAACAAGTGTATGAACTTTGAAATGTCAACTATAATGCATGAGAAGTTCCATCACATCAAAGGAAAAGAGAGTGGGCCCCTTAGAATCATGTAATGGTACTTAGCTTAAAAGGGACACACGAGTTGTAAGAGAATCATAAGTTAACATGCCAAATAGTTCACAAGATAACCATGATCGAAATAACATAACAACAAACATTCAATAAGATTCATACTAAGGCAAAAAAAGTAGTTCATAAGTGTTAGCGTAAATGAAATAGCACATATAAAAAACATAACAAGAATAGTGATCTGAATCAGATCATTATGTTGTTTGTCATCCATCTCGATGCATTTGGAGTAAAAAAAAGTGGAGGAATCAGCTCACGGGACCGTTTTTATCGGCGGGGCATAGTGTGGAGAAACGAGGTTTGAAACCTTCCGACATTGTTTTGAGGCATCAAACACCATTTTTTAGGGGTAAAAAATTTATATTCTACACACAGAGACCTTTCCAATGGCACAAGAAGCATTTCAATCGTAGTCCATATGCAAAGGTTATGCCGCTCAAAAGTTGACCTTCTTGTTTTCACACCTATAGTTCGGGAGGATGCCGTGTTAGCCCCCATTATTCATGGAAAAGGGGATAGCCATGTGTTTGTGATTTAAAAGATGCTAGAAGAGCCTATTTCGTAACTCTAGTTAAGAGTTGATATAGTCAAACTTAACCACTATTAGGCTATCGGGTTGTGTTATAACTAGGCCACTAGGAGGAAGAGGAATTCCATTCTTTTCAAGAGCATTTTGTTCCATAGCTGAGCAAATATAACTAGTAGAGATAAGAGGTAGAGAACACAAACAGAACTTGTGCACTATAGGAGCCCACGGGCCACATGCATCACTTCTTCATACCTGTATCCATATTTCCAGACAGAGAAAGAGAGCGAAGCGGTCTCACCTTCCAGCTGGGTTTTCTCCCGAAAGGGTTTCCTAGAGAACATATATTGTGTCTTGCGTGTGTGTGTGTGTGATTATTTTATCTTTCTCTTCTCTTGTATATAATTTCCATTCACATGCATGCGCTAATTACAGTTAAATCCAAAGATCTTAAAGTTTAATAAATTGTAATAGTGTAGAGTTTCCAGAGTTTTAATATAATATTATTATGTATGTTGTGATGAACTATCCAGTGGAATATCCACGATAGTTTATGGATCATTTGGTATCATAGCCAAGTTTCTTTGGATATTTGTGGATATTTGTAGGAGATCTAGGTCTGCAGGTCAAAAATCGGAGAACCCTAACCATGGTCGATGAATCTGTAAACGACCCATGTGATCCTGCAGAGGTGAGGTTTTTGTGGCTTGAACAATAAGTCACAGATATAAATCGCAATGTAAACCTCCTCATGGCAACCCTAGTAATAAAATAGGGATATTTGGAGAATATGGGGGTTCAAATGCAGAGGAAAAATTAAAAGGGGGATTAGGAGATCGAATAGAGAACTAGTCGATGAAAGAACCCAAAAAAGATCAACCCAATTCAAGTGTTGTGAATCAATCCATGTTCAAAATGGAATCAAAATTTGACATCAAGTTGTACCATGACAATATTGATGCTTTGAAGCTGAACCACTGGTTATAACAACTAGAATTTTATTTCAGAATCCATCATATTGAGGAAGGGAAAAAGATCTCATTTGCACGAAGGCCATGCATTGACTTGGTGGGAGAGCCACATAGAAACACTGAGGTTGGAGGTAGAACCTCCACTGACTAAGTGGGATAATTTCAAAACCCTCATTAAGTCATAGTTTTATCCCATTGGGTACGTGGACGACCAGAAGATACGTTGGCATTACTTCAGGCAAAAGTTAGGCCAAAGCGTGCAAGAATACACCACATAATTTAGAAATATAGCTATAATGTTAGGTATCTCTCCAAAGAACCCACATGTACTTCTCAAGTATTTGGGGGGTCTACACCCCCATCTGTGTGAGAAAGTGATGTCGTTCAAGCCCAAATTGGTGGACGAGGCTTTTGTACAGGGACAATACCTGTAGAACATAGTCCTGAAAAGAGCACAATCAAGTGGATCGAAGCAGAAGGAGAAACGTGAAGCTTCTAAGGAGGGAAGAAGAAGCAAAAAGGGGGAAAAGATAAAAATACGATAGCCACAACACACCAATGCAAAGATCCTAGCAATCACTACAACATTGATGGCAATACATATTAGAAGTGATGGAAGTTGCATCCAGAACTAAACCCGAAGAACAAGAAGAAAGATAATAAGAAGAAGAATATCATGGCCAATGATTTGAGCAACCAAGTTGAATGTAGCTTGGACGTGGATGAGAAGATCGTTTGTACATCACTGTAGAAGGAGGTGATATGAGTAACCTTCAGCAACATGAAGAGAAAGAAATGACCAAACTCTTCAATGTAAAGATACAAGTCAAGAAGATAAAGTTTGATGCTCTGTTTGAATCAGGATCAAAGGCGAATCTCGTTGCAGCAGAGCTAGTTAAGAAGTTGGGGCTGGAAGTTCGTGATCATCCAAACCCATATCCACTGGGATGGGTAAATAAGGATGCAGAGCTATAAGGTAACAAAATAATGAAAAATTAGATTTTCTATCACTATCGATTTTATTGATGAAGTAGATCTAGATGTGGTTCCCCTTGATGTATGTGGAGTAGTGTTTGGGAGTCCACACATGTACATGTGTGATTAAATATTCACTAGGAGAGCCAACCAGTACCGACTAATTAAGGATGGAAAATCATTCATCATCAATGTGCATAAAGGAAAGTAAAAAATTTCACTGGTAAGTGCCAACCAAGCCAGGAAATCAATCATTTCTATCAAGAAGTATGTTTTATTGTTTTTAAGAGAAAGGCATCCTGAAGAGGAGTCAATAAGAGACAAGGTATCCTTGGAGGGGTGTACTAAGAAAGAAAAACAACAATTGGAGGAGTTGTTATAGGCATACAAGGATGTGTTCTGAGAGCCTAAAGGGTTACCACCTAAGAGAGAAGTGGAGCACGAGATCCAACTATTTCTAGATTCCCCATTGCCAAATATTGGGTTATCCACGCAGTCTATTATTGAAGCAAGTGAGGTGAAAAAATAGTTGCAGCTATTGCTGGAACATGGTGTCATTCAACCGAGTACATCACCATGTGGGTCACTCATCATCATTGTGCCAAAGAAGGATGGGACTTGGTGGATGTGCATATATTATAGGGCCTTGAATAAAATCATGCTCAAGAATAGATACCCCCTGCCCATGATAGACGATCTGCTAGATTAGTTGTAGCAAATAAAGTATTTCACCAAGTTGGACTTGAAGTCTAGATATCACGAGGTTCGAGTCAAAGATGAAGGTAAATGGAAGACCGCCTTCAAAACCAGACAAGCTTTGTATGAGTGGTTAGTTATTCCATTTGCCCTATGTAATGCACCAACTACATTTATGAGATTAATGAATTATATACTATGCCATTTTATAGATTCATTTGTTATTGTCTATCTAGATGATATAGTTCTACCTGGGAGGAACATATTTCACATTTGACGCAAGTGCTGGAAACATTGAAGAAGCACCAGCTGCTAGCAAATCTCAAGAAGTGTGAGTTTGCGGAACAGCATTTGGTGTATATGGGGTATGTGATTGGTGGAGGAGAATTGAAGGTAGATCCTTCCAAGATGGAGTCCATCATGAAATGGTCGATGCCTACTAATGTTTTTGAGGTCAGGAGTTTCATTGGGAAAAAAAGTACATGGGGAAGTTCATAACCTCATTTTAAGCGGTAACAACACTGCTCCATCCCATAATAGCAAGTGGCAAGAGTTTCCAGTGGGGAAGAGGTCAACAAAGGGCTTTTGAGCTAAAGAAGAAGATCATCCAAGCACCAATTATGGAATTACCAAACTTGTAGTGATCCTTTGAAGTGGAGATAGATGCGAGTGGGTATGCTATGGTAGTTATCTTGATCCAGGGAGGAAGGCTCGTTTGCTACCATTCTGAAATATTTCATGGGGCAATTCTTAACTACCCTACCTATGATAAGGAGCTCTATGCCATGGTGCAAGCTATGAAGAAGTGGGAGCACTGTCTTATGGGAAAGGAGAAAATAATCCACATAGGTCATCGACCGTTACAGTGCTTGCAGGCCTAGAGTAAGCAACAACAAACCAAGAATTTCAAGTGGATGGTGTTTTTACAACAGTTTCATTTGGTGATCAAGTATAAGAAGGGCAACACAAAAAAGTTGGCTGATATGCTTTCAAGGCCACCCACATCAAATATTGCACCTTTGGAGACTCTTATGAACAAGGATCCATTCACCCATGATGCATACAAAGAGGCATATTCAGAAGATGAGGACTTCAAGGAGGTGTATCAATAGTTGCAGAGTCAGCGTCGTGCATTATTAGATCCCTATACTATTAGTGTAGCCCATTATTATTATTATTAGTGCAACCCCCTTATTGTATTGATGTACCCATGTAGTCCCCATATTATGATTATTGTGCCCCATAAAAGCCCACTATTGTTATTGTTGTGCCCTTACAATATTATTGTTATGTAGGCTCTGATTATATTGTAACCCCTTAGACTCTTATACATAGAAAGGAGGTCTTGTCATTTGTATCATCCAAGAATTGTTCATTTGTGTAATGTAAAGGAGGTTGTCCCCTCAAAGAGGCTTATTTTGAAGTTCTTGATCTATCTATTCTTCTATTTTTTGAGTTGGTTGCATAAAATTTGGTATCAGAGATTTGGATTCTAGGATTTCGCTGCTTCAAACAGGCCATCGTGGAATTTTTGCTATAATTTTTTTTCTACGAAGCTTCAAAGGCTGAAATTAAAATCCATTTGAGCATGAATCTTGGGGAACCTTGTATGAATTTTAGATATTTTCTTGCTATATTGTCGTAGATATGATCCGAGGAAGTTAGGGCTTTTGCAGGCTCCAAAATTCGATCTCAAACATGTGACCTTAGGAAAAGCGTCATAACTTTCTCTCTGAGCATCACATTCAAATTTCATAAAAAGTGACAGAAAGAGGACAGATTGCAGTTTGTTGGGTATCATTTTAAGGTCTAAAGGTCAAAACATGGACACATGTAACTTCGTACAGGTTCACTCTATTGAACTAGTCTATAATTAGGTCATGGTGGGAGACTGGGCATAACTATTTCTTGGAGAATCCAATATTGATCAGACTTATGGGGTTGGAAAGAAGACTTGGAGGGCTACCAAAGGCCAAAATTTCAGAACTTGGAGATCAAAAATTATAGATTTACAGTCATTTAAATATCGAGCTCCTAAAATAAAGAAAAAGAATGACTCGAATCAAGAAAATAGAAACACCTAGTAAGCAAAATTGGATGGATGATTTGAAGAATGTGATTGAAGCTAAGAGAAATAGTTTTATCTATGCCATGGAATCTAATATTGATGGTATAGAAGCAAATTGAAAGGGAACATGGAAGATTTGAAGAAAGACATGGAAGGTTTGAAGGAAGGTTGGACAAAGTTGTTATAAGAAAGGCTTCATAATGACGAAAAGGTAGTAGAGGAAACTCATGATGAGAACAAAAGAAATGTTAATCACGATTTCATAAAATATAACGTTGGATTGAAGACCCACGATATTCCAAAGATCGATATGAGGAAGTTTGATGGCAAGGATCCCGTAACAAGGATACTACAAATGGAGAAATATTTTGAAATGTGCAAAACACACAAAAGGTACGCATTGCAACTTTATATTTAAAACCTAATCAATTTGTATGGTATCAATGGCTTTGTTCTCGTAAACCACTTGTCACTTGATCAAGTTTTATGGAGGAAATGATAGCACATTATGATGGTAAAAGGAGCAACACCTTATTTTCAAACAAAAGGGTTCAATGGCAGAGCACATTGAGGACTTCCAAAAATTGAATATTAGGATAAAGGATATTCCAGAGGAGCATAGATTTGATGTCTCTATAGGAACTTTAAAGGATAACATCCAACATGAGGTTTGCCTTTGGGAACCTAATTCATTGGAGAAGGCATCCAGGGTGGCAAGAAAAGTGGAAAGCAAAATTATGGCAATAAGGAAGCCTACCACTCACAACTATAAAGACGAAAGTGTTGTTGCTCCTATCTTTCCACAACCTACAAGGTTGGCACCACAAAAATTGGAGGAAAAAAAGAGCAAAAGGGCTTTGTTACAATTATGATAGTAAATACAGTAAAGGTCATAAGTGTGCTGAGAAGAAATTATTTTACATATATTATGAAGAGGAGGAAGAATAGGATCAAGAAACATAAAAAGAAGAGGATATACACCAGGAAGCAACCCTAGAGAAAGAAGAAATGAATCTGACCATATCTTGTAATGCATTGGTAATTTATGGATATCATCCACCATCCATCACATCATATTTAAGAGAAAATTATAAGGTTCAAGCAATGGAAGATCACATCGAGCATTAACAACAAGTTCTCCAACTCTTAAAGGATAACCTCACTTTGGCACATAATCGAATGAAACAATATGCAAATCAACATCACAGTGAAAGAAGTTTTGATGTAGGTGACTAGGTATTTTTATAGCTACAACGATACAAACAAATGTCCCTCAAGTAAGCTAAGAAGGATAATAAATTATCACCAAAGTATTGTGGTCCTTAAGGTGCCGCGAAATATTGGTACTATGGAATACAAATTGGAGCTTCATGCATCTTCCCGAGTGCACCCAATTTTCCATGTTTCATGCTTAAAGAAGGTTATAAGTGACAAGCTCCCAGTTGAAACAATATTGTTGGAACTTGACGAGGAAGGAAAAATTATATTGGAGCCTGAAGAAATCACAGAATCAAGAACCTGACAGCTACAAGATCGATCAATTTCAGAGTATCTCATCAAGTGGAAGAACTTACCCGCTAAGGATTCCACATGGGAGGATGATAATTTTATATATAAGCATCCAGAATCGCTAAAGCATTGAGGACAACACTTTTTTGGAGGAGAGGGGCATGTTATGTCCCTACACTACTAGTGTAGCCCCTTACTGTTATTAGTCCAACCCTTTATTGTATTGTTGTGCCCATGTAGTCCCCATATTATTATTATTGTGCCCCATAGAAGCCCACCATTGTTATTGTTGTGCCCTTACAATATTATTGTTATGTAGGCTCTAATTATATTATGATCCCTTAGACTCCTATATATAGAAAGAGGGTCTTGTCATTTGTATCATCCAAGAATTGTTCATTTGTGTAATGTAAAGGAGGTTTCCCCCTCGAAGAGGCTTATTTTGAAGTCGTTGATCTATCTCTTCTTCTATTTTTTGAGCTAGTTGCATAACATGCACGATGGCGACCACACCATTGACTACCATCTCCAAGATGGGTTACTCTAAATGCTAGATAAGTTATGTGTTCCTAAAAGTGAATGTTTGTAGCTGATTAGAGAGGCTCACACCTCCAAGGTTGCAGGGCACTTTGGTGTAGGGAAGATTGTGGCTAACTTGCATAGGTATGTGTATTGGCCCAAGATGTAAGAGGAGATAGCTAGGTTCATAAGAGGTGGCATGATTTGTTGTACTAAAAAGGCTAGCAACGAGAAACAAGGTTTGTATTATTCGTTACCTGTACCTACTCGTCCTTGGGAAATCATTTCCATGGACTTTTTGGGAGGTTTATCGACAACCAGGAAGGGACATGACTACCTGTTCCTGGTAGTTGTTAGGTTCAAAAATATGTGTGTTAAGATGTCATGTAAAAAGACCATCAGTGGACAATAAGAAACAAACTTGTTCTTTGGATAGGTTTGGGTTCACTTTGAGATACCAAGGAGCATCATTTCAGAAAGGGATACATGATTTCTCAGTGCATTCTGGACTATATTGTGGGAGAAGATGGACACAAAGTTGAAGAGATCTACAACATTCCATCCATAGACAAATGGGTAGACAAAAGTTGTCAACAATACTTTGGTGCAACTTCTAAGGGGATACAACCAAAAGCATCCAAAGACTTGGGATGAAATCTGGTATATATACAACATTCTTACAACAAAGCAGTCCACAATTCTACAAGAAAGTCCCCATTTGAGACTTGTTTTGGATATTTTCCACCTTCACCTTTGGATATTACATATGGGCAATAAGGAGGAGTGAGGGAATATCTTACAGGAGATGCTTTGAGGGCTAAAAAATTATAGAGAATATCAGGCAGATCCATCTACACTGCAGAGGTCGCAGGAGAAGTATAAGGCTAGGCATGATCAACACAGAACAAAGAAGTCATTCAAGGTGGGAGACATAGTATGGTTACAGTTGAACAACGACAGGTTGCAGGGGCTTGGTAAGAAAATCAAGGCTTTGAGGTATGGTCCCTTTTAGATATTGGAAAAGGTGGGTGATAATTCCTATCGACTCAGTTTACCACCATATATGCACATTTATTTAGTTGTGAATGTATAGAATTTAAAACTTTATGAGCTTTCCATGCTCGATTAGGAAGAGGAACAAGTCCTACCTCCTATGGAGGATTTGGAACTAGACAATTAGGTATAGTTGACCGAAGATATAGTTTTGCAAAGGAAGTCCAGAACTACAAGATAGGGACAACATGACCTTTGGCAGATTGGGTTGAAGGGACAACTTCTAGGTAAAGCTCAATGGTACACGAGAGAGAAGTTGGAGGAAAATTTTTTTATCATCTCATTCAACAAAATCTTTTGGGGACCAAAAGCCTTCCAAAATGGGGAGGTGTGATATGAATTGGATCATTATATTATTTTCCATCCATATCGATGCATTTGGAGTGGAAAAAGTGGAGGAATTAGCTCAGGAGACTGTTTTTATCGGCGAGACCCAATTTGGTGAAACAGGGTCTGAAACCTTTCAGGAGCGTTTGAGGCATTGAACGACATTTTTCAGGGTAAAACTTTTTTGTTACATCATAACACATTTTTATTCTATTCTACACACAGAGACCTTTCCAACAATGCAAGAAGCGTGTCAATTGGAGTCTGTATGCAAAAGTTATGCCACTCAGAAGTTGACCTTCCTATTTTCACACCTATAGTTCGGGAGGATGTTGCGTCAACCCCCATTATTAATGGAAAAGGGGCTAGCCACCTTTTTGTGATGTAAAAGACTCTAGAAGAGTATATTTTATAGCTCTAGTTAAGAGTTGGTATATTCAAACTTAACCACTAGTAGGCTATCAGACTGTGTTATAACTGGGCCATTAGGAGGAAGAGGCATTCCATTCTTTTCAAGACCATTTTGTTACATATCTGAGCAAAGATAACCAAGAGAGATAGGAGGTAGAGCACAAAGAGATAATCTATGCACTGTATCAACCCACGAGCCATAGGCATTACTTCTTTGTACCTATAGCCATATTTATAGAGAGAGAAAGAGAGCGAAGATGCCTCACCTTCCAACTGGGTTTTCTTCTGAAAGGGTTTCCGAGAGAGCATATCTTGTGTCTTGTGTGTGTGTGTGCATGTGGTGATGTAAAATTATAAGTGTGGAAACAAACAATTCATCTAGCATGATAATTGGTGATGAGCACTAGTATTGAAACAAGTATGCTGCAACTCCTGGGCTACCAGCTTTACTTATCAACCTGGGGTTCATACAAACTTGGAGGTGACAGTGCTATATGCACAAGTAGAAGTGAAGGTCCTGCGTATTGTCACTTGTTCATCTGGCAAGAGACCCCAGGGGTTCCAAGCCAGACTTCTATAGAGTCAGAAGAAGCTTGATTCTTTGATGGAAGAAGAGCAAATCTATTCTAAGAGAGCTACTCTACTGCAGTAATGAAGAAAACAATATGTAATGCTAAATCACACCATATCCTAATTAACCATTTAAATAGCTAAACTAAGCATAATTTCTAAATCAACACTAACCTAATGCTGCTATCTGAGTTACAAAAGTAAAGAGAATTCAAACCAAACTAATGTGTAAGCAAGGAGACTAAACTAAGTCCGTTTTCGCGTTTTTGGTGTCTTGGTAAAATCAAGAATGCAAGGAGTCAAGCGGGAGAGCAAGCGAAGATCAAAATCAGTGAAACGAGGACATAACGAAGTAGCAGTTCATGGGAACCGTTGTATCGATCAACGAACAATAAAAAAGGAAGATGAGCGGTGAAGATCTTATCAGAAGAGATTACATGAATAGATTGACGAACAAGACTAACGAAAGATGAATGGCAGAGATCTTATTGCGAGAGGTTAAGTCAAGAGATGGACGAACATGACTAATCAGAATATGAATGGCAGAGATCTTATCGCGGGAGGTTAAGTCAAGAGATGGACGAACATGACTAATTAGAAGATGAATGGTGGAGATCCTATCACATGAGATTGAGTGAATAGATGGATGGACAGGGTTACGGAAGATGTGCGATGGAGATCTTATTGCGGGAGATTAAGTAATAGATGGACGAACTGGATTAACGGACGATGAGTGGCTAAGATCTTATCGTAGGAAAAAATGTTCGGGATGATGGAACGGGTTTTCGTAGGCGGTAAGCAGTTTCTCGCCCGCCCTCAAGGCTGTAAGCGGAATTCCAACATTTTACGCGGTTAGCCTAATTCGGTGACACGTAGCATGAGAAAACCACTTTTCTCGCATGCTCATGGGTGGATATTGGCCGTGCAAGAATTCATGCGAGATTGTGCGAGAGCCGTTGGATCATGCAGGATTGATCAACGGTGGATATCGGCCAAGCTAGTTGGTGATCGGGTGACGCGACAACCATTCGATCAAGAGAGGCAGATCGATAATGGAGATGTGGAGCACAAAGTCAAACATTGAAATGAATAAAGGTGGTAAGCAGTTTCTTGCATGCCCTAAGGGCTGTACACTGTATTTCTAAATTTTACATGATTATCCTAAGTGAATGACACGTAGCATGGGAAAACAACTTTTCCCACGTGCTTTCGTGCGGATATCGATTGTGCAATAATTCACGTGATAGCCATTGGATCGAGTGCACGACAGATCAACGATGAAGATTTGGAGCGCATAAATTAGGTGGAAGAATTCACAATAGCCATTGGATCAAGTTAGACAGATCGACGATGGAGTTCTGGAGCACATAAAGTCAAGTGTTGAAATGAATTGGACAGGATTAACGGTGATGGGCCATGTGTTGGAAATAATACTGAGAGGGGGGGAAAATTAGTATTATCAAGTCAATTATTTCTTTTGAACAATTAATTGTATACGCTACTTCAGTTAGTTAAACACGCGTACATACGCAACTATGCAGAAATAAACCCGCGTATACATAGCAAACTTTTAATTTACTTTATCTTTCTGTTGATGATTGTTATTCTGAGATGCAGAGTCAAATAACCAGTAACCAGAGACAGTAAAACAGAACAAAAATACAATCACACACAAGAACACAAGATATAAGGTGGAAACCCAATGTGGGTGAAAACCACCTGCTGCAATTCGTCTCTATCTTTTCTTTAATTAGAAACTTCTTTTACAACGTATTGGTGCAGTCCTTTACCAGTACGCAGGCTGCAACCTGCAGAGAGCTACAACTCTCTCTCGTTCTCCAGCTTCTCTGGAAAGACCTACAACCCCTAGCTTTACTAGCCAAGAGAGATCCAACCTACAGAAGGCTGCAACCTTCTCTTTCTTCCAGGGACCACGTTTCATAAATTTTCAAACTGGATCCATGAACATCAATCAATCATCAAGAATTTCTCCATCAACTGATCTCTTTTCACCAATTAGATCTGAATCAAGTAAATATTTCTCTAACAGCTGTACCCAAAACACAGTACCAGAAACCACACAGCAGAAACAGAACCCAAAACACAGCAACAATAAGCAGAAGCAGCTAAATCACAACTTAAATCATATACGCTATTTCAACAGCCTGAAACTTGCGTGCATACGCATCTGCATATGGAACAACCTGCGTATACGCGTCTTTACTTCACCGAAACTGCGTGTATGCACACCTTCGCTTCACTGAACTATCATTCAAGCTTAAAGATTATGACCCATGAATAGAACTTATCCTTCTTTTGCGCTAAGGTTCCTCCTTCATTCAGATCAAGATCTATATCATCACCCAATTGCCAATATACCAGCTCTAGCTCTTTTTCGGATCTTTAATAATAATTCAGATAATCATTTGCCACATGATTTCCTTCCTCTTTTATAGTCTTAGGCCTTCCTCAATACCATGGTCCAAAACCATAACATTTCAATACCATGATCCCAAAACTAGGGATCAACACATCTGTCGAGACGTCATGGTCCAAAACATCGGTTCAAATCCCAAGAACTAACTACCATGGTCCAAAAGTATGATCCCCAACATATACGCGCTTTTGTAATGTCTAATCAACGTGTATACGCGCCTTCGTCTAGGCAAACCTGCGTATATGTCTTTTTCTTCCTTCTGAGTGCCTGAACTGAGATCTGTTACCAAAGAGAGTTGCCATCAAGGACAACACCTGTGCCATAGCTTCAAACCAGCGCCATAATGCCAACAATCTCCCCCTTTGGACTTGATGGCAACACCAAGATCCTCAAGATCATTCTCGCCCTTTGTCATCAAGGGTAAAGGGTTGTGCTCCCCCTGAGTACATGCTGAAATCTCTGTCCTGCTGCGCTGACCATGCTCCCCCTGACTGTAGGCAAGATCTGCAAAAAGGTGTTCTTCAAGAAGAACCAAGACTTATGCATCATACAAGACCTTCCTATCACCAAAAGACTCACTAGATACATCCATCACCCAACCAAGTGGGGATCATCTACCCAACCAAGTGGGAATACATCAGAAATTTACATATGATGATCAAATATATTACATCTTCATCCCAGGCATAGTGGGGAAACCAATATAGGCCGTTACATGAGCTTGACACTATAAAAGAAAAAGATACATGACATAGAGATGAAACAAGAATTATGCAAGTCATCAACACTGGCAGCAACAGCAACTGTCAATCACCATTCAGATCAGCAACCAACATTTCCTTCTGTTCTTCCTCTGCCTCTGTTCCACCTGAGATCAACAACAGCTATGAACCAGAATCAAAAGCTTCTAAGATAATGCCAACAATGCATTATTAGAAGATTATCTGCTCCCCCTGAACCTGTGCCAGATGATCTCTGTCAGACTCACATCAGAATATCTTCAACCAGATCCTGCTCCTTCTGATATCCTTCAAACCTCCATATACGTGGCTTTCTCTGCACAAACCAGCGTATGTACGTGGATCCTCCTCATCCAAAACGCGTACACCATTTTTCTCTGAAACAGACAAGATTCAATAGCAAGATGATACATCAACTACTCCCAGCTTCTGTCTGAGATATTCAAAAGTATCCCTGGGCAGAGTTTTGGTGAGAATATCAGCTATTTGTTCCTTAGAAGGAACATACTCCAATTTAACCTTTTGTTCCAACACTTGTTCCTTGAGAAAGTGATACTTGATCGGTATGTGCTTGGTCTTTGAATGCATGACTGGGTTCTTTGAAATGCTAATTGCACTTGTATTATCACATA
>APFE031151319.1:61074-77920 GCA_000404065.3 Pinus taeda
TTTTATTTTCTTGTGATTTAGAATTCATATGCAGGTAATTTCTGTACGGGGTTAAAACCTACATATATATATATATATGTGTGTGTGTGTGTGTGTGTGTTATTTTTATTAAGATTAGGGGAGATTTTCCAATCTTTAGAAAATAAGGGATATTGGGCAAATTAACGAGGCCACAATTTTGACCTATTTCAGGAGCTAAGTTTCATGCCTCAAGGTCGGTCAAATTGTAGGACACTTAAACCTAGCCCACTGCTCAACTTTGACCAAAACTTTGACTCGCTCATTCTACCTCATACGAGCTCGAATTGACGAACCGTTCGCACCTCCGCGATCAAGACGACAAGATCTATGCTCTGGTCCTGGGTCGAAATCATTCTGATCTCTTTGATTTTTGAGCGTTCATAAGCCCCCTTTGTCCTGCGTGTATCTTTAGAGCCACTTGGATCAATCCTCCCCACTGAGGAGGTTTTGGTCCTCCAAAAGCATGAAAAATAATTTGAAACTTCTTTGTACCTTGTCTGCACCACAAGCGTCCTGAAAGGTCTCGCTTCCATCTCCTTCACCGTTGTTCTTCAGAGCCTTAAGCGATGAGCCAACCCCTGCCACCTCTAGTACATTGTTTTGCAAATTACATGTTTGAATTTCATGACCAACTAATGACTGAAGCATCCCACACTTGCCACGAGTTTATAACACATACTCGGTGGTCAAGTTTACAACAAGATGGACGCAATACCCCAACTACGGAAACAAGGCCAACATATCATTGTTGCTTCAAAGTGATGGAAACCACTTCATCACTGCAACACATGATTTACAAAGATAAGGCCAAACATTATTGTTTTTCTTTGACAAGTGATGGAAACATGGCATCACTTTCACAGTTTATCATGCAACTCAAAATAAGACCACACATCATTACTGCTGAATAAGTGATGGAAAACACATCATCACTTTTACATTTTAAAATGCAACAAATGATTTACAAAAGCATGACCATGAGATGCTAACATATCTCGAAACTATTTTTCACTTATCAATGTGAATGGGTCGCTTCCTTGTGGCGCATTCACTTATTGAACAACTGTTTCATCTGGCTTATGCATTGACACTGTCTTTAAGGCGTTGCTCTGGATGGATCCTCCAACAAGTGGCTCTTTGATGGCCACTTCTGTCACAATGACTACAATAGGTCTTCTTCCTCCAGATCTGCTTAACATGTTTCTTTACCTGCTGTTAAGAGGGTCTTTCACACCTCATCCTTTTGTGTGCTGCCATTCTTTTACAACACTTAGAAAATGTATGGTTATGTAATCCACAAAAGGTACATGTTTTTCGATGCCATGTTCTACGTTCATTATTAACAACATGATCATAATTGAAATGAACATTTGAATGTCGAGAGTGGTTATACCTTTCCTTGTTGTCTCTAGTTTAAGTATGGTTATGAGAACTTGTCTTAGGTCTTTCCCTACAATGGGAACTGCCATGTGATGATGGGGATGTGTTCCCATCATTCTCTTTCCTCGACAATTTTGACGATGTCTCGAAAGAATTTGACACCTTCGAGCATTCTCCCTTGGTGTATTTCAACCCTGCAAATTGAGGTCTCTGCATAACCTCCAATGGTTGAGTCATGCCTTGGTTATTAACACCAAGTTCTTTTTCCTCCTCGTGTCTCATCCTGGTAAGGAGCCTCATGTTTGTCCCTGTAATTGGGATCTGCACATCTCCAACATAAATCATACTATGTGAAGATGAAACAAAAAGGAAATCAACATCTTTTACCTTTGTTGATTTGGAAAGCACTGATGAAGGCTGCTCATCATCTATTGTTAGTGGTTCGCTAGCTATCTCGGCGCATTCCAAAACTTCCTTTCTGACATACCCAAGTCCTATCTAATGGGGTAATTCCTCCACTTTGATGGGGTTGACAATGCCTTGGCCATTCATGCCCAAGCATTTTCCTTCATACCCCATTTTCTTCAACAGTTTGGAGCCAATTCATGTGGTATGATTTTCAAAAACAGCGAAATCATCATCAGGACACATACATGAATTTAGAGAACTACTTTTTACCTCACATGGGTCACGTTGTAGCTCTTTCAAGGCCTCGTCCTTAGCTTGCTGCTGTTGTAGCAAACTTTGTTTTTCCTCCTTGTCTTCATGTAGGCGCGTCTTCAATTCAGCGTTATCTGTTTGAAGACTTTGGTTGTTGTGCTTCAGTTCTTCCAGGGCCTCTTCCGTGGCTTGCCACTGAAGCTGCAATCACTTCTTTTCCTATGTCTATTTATGTAGAGTTTCATACATTATTTCCACCCCTTTGGAAATTTTGAGCATGGTCTCGTACATCGCTTTTCCATCCTCTGTCGTTGCACGTTCCATTGTTCACACTGCAATTCACATCCATGAAAAGACTGCTTTGATACCACTTGATCCAGGTCTGGGTGTGATGAAGGACCTTTCCAAGACCTTTTACTTTCGTAATGTGTTAAATTTCATTTTTAAAAGAACACAAATGAATACATCTGCATGCTGTAAAGAAGAGGAACAATACAAGAATCAACACATGAAATAATAAGACGTTGATAATGGAGTCTGTCTAGGAGGGACTATGTCTCCAGGCCCCGGTGTCAAGATGGTGTAGGCTGCTGCATTAAGTGTTGTTAATAGTGATGATGTACATAAGAGGTGATGTTGCTATCATACAAGGAAAATGCCCTCACGCAGGAGTGGCTCCAAGAGATGTTCCACTACAGGAACTCTCAGTCAAAAGAATCCTATCAGTATGACACAAACTCATGCATGATGATAATGAGCATCCTGCTGACATGGCATAAAGGGGATCTCAATGCAAACATACATGAAGACAACATGATTATCCTATCAACACACGATAAAGGGATCACAAACCACAACATGAAAAATCATGACAACAAGTACATCACATAGATGATTCCGTATCACGTCAAGCAGGAATCATGAAAACGAGTAAGAAACAGAATCCCACATCAGACATCAAACAAGGATCTATGCAGCACAATGCATAGCAAAAGAAGTACATGAACACACTGCATATACCTCACAACCAGGGGCCATCTGAAGAAAAGGATGTCAAATTGCTGAAGCTGTTCGTACCATTGATCTCACAGCATAAAATCTCATGGAAATGATTGCTCACACATGAATGCTGACACCTGCATTCCACTTAGAAAAGTGGCCGAAAAATGAAATAAGAAAATGGAAAATCTGAATGCACAATCAGATTTGGGGCATCAAGTAGTGCAGAATCGATTGTCAAATTTATGAATTCTGAGAAAGTGAGAATCTGGGGCTCAAGGAATCTTTTAGTTCCCCCTAGATTCCTCAAAGATTCCATCCTCCCTGTCCTCTGCAAATCGGCTGCTCAGATCAAGAAATTGACTATGCCATCGGGTTCGTGTTGCTGAGAGGTGTAAGATCGACATAAAATTTGTCAAATTTGGACACTGCAAAAATTTCACCCTCCTGGAAATTTCGCTTAGTCATGGTTCCACCTGCAAATAAATTAATTAAAAAAATTATCTTGCCTCGATTTCCATGCCCACTCCTGGTTCTTCCATGCTACCTTCTGGGTGCACTGAAAAATAAGGTTCATACAAGTTTGTTGGTGGAGTAATCAAAGAAGGTGGTTTGGCATAGTGGTAAATAAGGCAATTTGTTGAGGAGGGGTCGGGCGGTCAAACCCCTTTCCTCCCATTTTAATATATTATTTGTTTTAAAAACAAAAAATGTACATGTATTTGGGGGTCAGGTCCGCATTGGGTGGATCGTCCCATAACTCTGTAACACAAAACCCATTGGCGCGTTTAATTAATGGTGCACGGGGTACTTGGTACGTATCATGGTATTGGTGTGGTGGTTCATGGGGCTGCCCAATGGGGGCCGCCCCACGTGGGCCAGGGGGTGTGGGTCGGGTCCACTGGAGGTGGCCTGTGCCCACCCCATTTAATATGGTGGTGCAGTGATGGTTGGAGGGCTCGGCGGGGTGATGGCCACCGAGCCAATTTTAATTAAATTTTGTTAAGTGTTGCGGGGTTAAGGGAGGCCGACGAGGGTCATGGCTATCGGCCAATCAAAATTTTGATTTATATGTGAAGTCGATGGGGGTGGCTCGCCACCCCAATCATAATAATATATATATATATATATATATATATATAAATATATATATATAAATATATAATTAATATAGAATAAATATATATATATAAATATATATAGATATATTATTATATTATTATTATTAAGATTATGGGAGATTTTCCAATCTTTAGAAAATAAGGGGTATTGGGCAAATTAATGAGGCCATAATTTCGACTGATTTTGGGAGCTAAGTTTCATGCCTCGGGGTCAGTCAAATTGTAGGACACTTAAACTTGGTCCACCGCCCAACGTTGACCAAAACTTTGACTGGCTTGTTCTCCCTCATATGAGCTCGGATTGACGAACCATTCGCACTTCCGCGATTAGGATGACGAGATCTACGCTCTGGTCCTGGGTTGAAATCATTCTGATCACTTTTATTTTCAAGCATTCATAAGCCCTCTTTATCCTACTTGTGTCTCTAGAGCAACCTGGATTAAGTTTTGACCAAGGTCTTTGCTAAAATTCCTTGCTTTTATCCTTTAATCATACATTACATGCACATTAGACCACAAAGAAAAATATCAAACTCTAACTCATCTCATAAACAAAATATAATCAAAAGTATGTAATAAGTTGTGAGAATAGTTGGTTTGACTAAGCTAGGAGGTGAATTAAGGCCCATATAGTTACCTAATGATGAGGCTCACCATCACCCCCTACTGAAAGTGTTGCTCATCCTCTGAGCAACTTAGTCAATGTGCATGTCCTTCATGGCTCTGGTGGCCTCTCTGACATCCCATGCCTCTGCTGTGGTCTCTTCTTCTTGTTCATAGAAGCCTGGTTTCCTTTCTACTTCTTCCCACTTCCTTTTTTCCTCTTCTTTTCTCCCTTCTAGCATCCCTAGCAGTAGTGGTGGAATGAGTTTTAGACCTATCCAATTAACCTTCAACCTTTGCATTGATTGCTTATAGTGATATTCTTTGATATTCAAGCTGTGTGGTAGTGTGTTCCATCTCTTGAAGTAGGCATGTATACTATAATCTCGTAGTAGCCTAAACATATCCTCAAAATGTGAAATTGCTTGCTCTTGGGTAGCAAGATATGAAGGTGCCAGTTGAGGATCATTTGAAATTAGATTATGGTTGATGATTAGGGCCATGGGATTTGATTGTTCAACTTTGATGAAAAGAGATTCATTTTTCTCTTTGGCCAATATTCTTTTCATCTTTGTAGCCCTTGATTCCTCATGGTTCATCCATGATGCCAAAGCCATTGATTGTAGATCTCCTAGCTCGGCATTAGGATCCCAAACATTCATGTATGTGAGGGCCTTGTTGTGCAAGTAAAACTCAGCCATTTTTGCCCAATCTTCTAGTGTACTTTGATAAAAAAGATCAATAAACTGCGTGTAGTCCTGAAATGGCATGGTACCCCTTTGTGCTAGTGTTTTAATCTGAAATTGGAGCCATTGTTATCTGAAGTAAAGAGCATAAGATTTAGCGGGCATCCAACACTGGATGGGTTCAAAGGAGAGGCTAGCCCTACATGCTAGTTGGTTTTCCCTTTCTTGCAGTTGTCCTCTCAGCCATGTATTTTCCCTCTCAAATTGATCTCTCATTATTGCTTCTCTGTCCCTTGGTGTAGGGGGGTCTTCAATCTTAACATGTATTTTTTTTTTATTATATATATGGCTTCCCTTGTTTGACTCTTGTTCTCTTTCTTGTTCTAAAATATAGAGGGTTTTGCCTCCTTCTTTTCCCTTTTTGCTTGACTGGGGTGCTGAGAACAGTGAAGGCAGCTGCTACCTCCCTCTCAGGGACCTCTGGAGACATGCTAGGTGACTCCTCCTTGTGTTATTCCCCTTTTGTTTCATCTTCCTCTCTGTTTTTCTTATCTTCTACCTCTTGCTGTTCTTTCTCATCTCCATTAGTTTCTTCCTTCGTTTCCTCCTCTGTTTTAGCATCATCCTCCTTATCTTCTCCTTCATCATGTTCCTCTGTATTAGTTTCTTCTTCATCCATCTCATTTCCATCTAGCTCTGTATCTTCTTCTTTTTGTTTTGCCTCCTCCTCACTGATAGAAGGACTAACATCATAGGTGAGGGTTTTTATGTCATCCTCTGCTGGTAAGTCTCTGAATACTAACCATGTTATAGGGATCCATAGGTTTTGGAGGGCATCCTCAATGAGGATCCTGATCAACCCATGGTGAGCCAATTGTTGGGAATTCCCTTCCTTTATTTTGTTGTTGGAGTCTATGAGTGATCGCATCAAGAAATAGGGTATGTTGAGTCTTTTGTGAATTAGTATCTACCCTCACATGAGATATATTTGATGAGTTGGTAACCTAACTCACTCCATGGGTATGGCAAACTGTCTCTCCTTACTCCATTTTTATCCTCTGTGGGTTCTTCACCTTCTAAAAAGAATTTCCTTTTTTCCACCTGACTGTGTGCTTTGTCTTCTTTTCTCCATGGAATTCCTAGGGGAAGTGTGGTGACCCTACTAATGAGCTCTCGGGTGACATCTATAGTGAGCCCTCTAACTATAACAGTGGCATGGATTCTGCTGTGTGGAGTGAGGGAATGAGCAAATTCTTGAGCCACCTCATCATCATACTCTGTGGATTTTTCAAAAAACCCCATCCATTGGTGTCTTATAAAGATTTCAAGCACTTGGGGGTGTTGTTGTATCCTCAGTGTTTGTGGGTTCTCTCCTATTAAAGCCTCCTGTCATCTTTCTTGTGAGGCTTGAGGAAGAAATGAGAGGTTTGACACAAGAATTTTAAATTTAGGAGAAAACATAGTTTCTTGTCTATGTAATTCACCTCCCATAGTTGTTATATCCACTAGCTTTTAGAGCATTTCTAGTTCATTTGTTTGTAAATGGGGATGGATTTTTAGATCCTACCTATTTAGAATAGTGGCAGTGGATAGTTCTCATGATATTCCCTCTTGAACCCCTCTCTGCCTACCTTATAGACTGCCTCTGTGTATCCTGTCGACTGCTCCTGTAGGAAATTCTGTGCATGCTCATGTAGAAATTCTCTTGCCGAACGATGGATCCTTGCTTCCAGTGGGTGGCTAGATTTATAAGCGCAACTTGAGTGAGGGATTTTCGAGGAGGTGGAATGCATGAATGCATGCAAACAATGTTTTGTTTCCCAGTCCTCGTAATCAGCTCCCACCTCGTAGATATGTAGTTAACCACTTCTTGTCGTACTCCTCCTCTGTCTTTGAGTTGACTGTGGCCACGTGTGAGAGGACACTCGGTTTTGTATGTGATGACTGAACGAAGTGGCCAAGTTAACTGGCCACCTTTCCACTTATAAACCAACTACCTCGTAATCTTTACAACTTTTGATCAAATTATGCATATGAGTGAGTGAGCGGGATACTTACCTGTGGTCTCGATGCCATGCTACAGTTGTCGAAGATCAGAGGTTCTGCGTTGTTTATTTGCTGCATGGTCATTCTTCTCCCTCCTCTACTGTCTGTTGTCTGGAGCTCCTGTATCATCCTAGTGAAGACCTGTATCTGATGATTGTAGATAACACAGTCTTCACCTAAATTGAAGCAATTAAGTGGAAAATGATAGAAATGATGGAGTTATGCATGGCAAGAAGTGGAGGAGATGGATATGTGTGAGACAAGGTTCCCTTTGGATCCTCTCTTTTCTCCTTGATTGTCTTTCTCGCCCACCTGCAAATAACAATTATGTCTTTCACTCTCTTTTTTTTTTTTAAAAACACCTAGGCTGTCTCAGAGAGGTTTTCACCCTAGATGTTTGCCCTGGCCGCCTCAAGGAATGTTTTCACCCAGGGATCTTCTTATTCTTCCTTTTATTTTTTTTCATCCTTTGGCCGCCTCACGAGTTTTTCAACCCAAAGCTGGGACTCATGCGCCTCATGGAGATTTTCACCCGAGTCTTTTTTTTTTCCTAGTTTTTTTTTTTCTTCCAGTGACCTAATGAGGGAGGAGTTGGAACTTTCTCCACCTTCATCACTGTTTTATTGATATTTTCAATGAACTCTTGCTTTGATAAATGCCTCTTGTACATTTTCAATCGGTGTCCATTAACAAGCAATGGAATGGCTTCTTCATCTATAGTTCTAATTTGCACTGAACCATTATCATGGCATCTTTCCACCACATAAGGTCTGAGCCATCTTTTCCTTACTTGCCCTTGAGGTCTTTATACCTAGAATCATATAACAATGGCCAATTGCCAACTTGAAATTTCTTCTCCTTAATATGTCTATCATGCCAGATCTTCCTATGAAGCTAAACTATCTCTGTATGTAGGAGGGCCTGCATTCTGAATTCATCCAAGCAATTCAAATGGAAAAATCTTTCCTTCTATGCATGACTGAGATACAAATTTAGTTGTGCCGCCATCCTCAATGTGTTATATTCAAACTCAATGGACAACAAAGCCTTTTTCACATAGACCAACTTTGATGCAGGAAAGTGTTCCCTCTGCGGACAAAGGCAGAGTGGGTCTAGTCACAAATAAGGACAGATCAACAATAGCTTTCCTTAAATAGTTAAAGTTGGAGGTCTACCTCAACCGGTGGTCGATGGAGTTCCATTGCACTGCTCCAGCTTCCGCTTCCTCTCCTCAACAAGTGATTAACCTGAAACAAAGCAAAGGAAATACAACAAAGCATGTAACTGGATACAACAATGAACTATTTACTCACAAAGTCAAGAAGTCATGAGATATCAAGTGCATCACATGCAAGACATAGGAAAACATCATTGATTGCATTAATAATGAAATAGGAGTCAACTTATAACCAAAGTCTTGACGTCACAAGCCTTCTCAGAAAGGATCCAGCCAACATGTTCTTCAAGCATTCACTCTTTGAATATGGATCTCCCAACATACAAGAGCTCTCTCACTCATGAGTTTTACACAAGATTAAGGGCACTTCACAACCTTCCACAAGCTATCAACAATCCCACACTTGCCACACTCACACCAGCTATCTAGCAAACTCACAAAACACTAACATGCACTGCTCAACCAGCCAACTATCAGGAACTCCTGAACTCGCCATGCATATCAATGGTGAGAGTTTAAATAGGAGAAGGAGTCTCCATGAAAGGTGGAAAGGAGAGCTTATCACTAAGGAAGGTAGCACAATTGACGGAACTGCCACACTAGGGAAGGAAGGGCGACATAAACAAGGCCAACAACCAGGTCTGGAGTCATCTAGAAGGCTGACTGTTGGAACAAATTCGCCCAATCTGGATCATCGCGGGCACAGAACTGAGCTTCAACGCTGACACCGCAAGTGATCGGTGCAGATAGTCAGATCATCGCTGAAGAGACCACATAACCCCGCGCTGGTGCTTAAAATCGGGCCATTGTGGGAATCTGATGTACTTCTGCGCTGGCAGCGCGTAGGTCTATTCATGAGTGCCTTTCAGCGTGTTTATTAGACAAATAGCCGCGATGAGGCAGAAAACTTTGGAAAGGTGGGTCAATTGGCAACACATGAGAGCATTTGTCTGTCATAAGCATGTTTGACATGGACACATGACATAGTGAGAAGACCGGGAGTGAAAGTGGTGATAAATTACTATGTAAGAGATGCCCCCTAAAGTATGAAGCCCGAGAGAGTAGGAGGGGTGAAATGCTTTACAAAACAACTGAGCTGGAACACCATTTCGAAGGAACTGTATGCAAGTCGAACTGATATCTCTGAAGTACATGTAGTCTAGGCATGGGCGCAGCCATCCAAAAGACATACGGAATAGGTCTGTGGTATGGACGTAGCCACCCAGGTAATGAGACCATGATAATGATAAAGGTATGGTCGCAGCCATCCATGAAGACTCAGGTATGGTTGCAGCCATCCATCAATGAGTCATGTGATCACGAACCAATCCACGCAACCCGAGCGTGTGTAATCTGAGCCTGGGGTCTTGAACCCAACCGACCAATAGTACAAATTCTAACATGCGAACATAGGTGTTGAAGTCGATCATGATAGAAAGTCGCTTGATTACCGGTCAATGATGGAAACCATTAACAAGCGCGAGAGAAAGCACCAATGATGATAATGGTTCTCAAGGTACCGTCCAGTACAATCCACGAAGCGTGAAGAAAGAGTTGAAGTCAAACGCTCACGGAATCACCTAATCGATGACCAATGATGCAAGTCGACCGTCAAGTGCGAAGAACTTGCCATTGAGGCATGCAAGCTCCAAGGTACCAAAAGGGGATCTCTAGATCAATCTCTTGGATAATGAGCTGATGTTGATAGGAGACGACCCGTCGCAGGAGGGCCATAATGTTTCCCCCATCAACTACACAAGATAAGGAACAAGTGGTAGATGGTGAAACAGAGTATCAGGGAAGGAGACAGGGGTGTAAACTGCAGAAGGATTATACTCTTGAACATGTCAGCGACACGACTCTGGAGGGTGGCAACATTCAGGTACCAAAGGATTAGAGGCTTGATGGAAACAACATGGATTAGATGGAATGAGGCTAAATGACAACCCAAACCTGTGGAAGGCAAAATGACGATGTATGGACATCCCAACCTGACAAGAAGCAGAAGTGTCGATGTTCAAGAGTGAATCGCTGCCATAGACAATTGACGATAAACCTGTTATTGAATCCAACCTAGTAATAGTTTAACAAGCCCTAGGGAGGAGAAGCTCGAGTCTCGTCATGGTGACGAGTCCAATGTCATCAGGGTTTGACGAGTCCGACATAGGCAAAACTCGGAGTCTTTTTCATGTTTAGGGAGTTTGAAAAAGACACGGAAAAGAAAACTCCAGGGGGTCCTTTTTCGTAGAGTTGTGTCTCTCGAGCCCGAAAAAGTATAAAACAATACTCAAAAGGACCACCTGACCATTACGATCGAGGAGTACTTTTCATAATTAGTGACTTCGATTGGAAAAAGTAAAAAAGTGACCGAAATCACGTCGTTTCGTAACCATTAACGAACTTGAAACGACGAAAGCCTGACAATCTTTTCTCATTTAAACAGTCAGAAAAAGAGCTTAAAGGTGACTGCCTCTTATTTACTTTTAACGAGTCAAGAGGAGCAACTCAGCTATCTTTTCATGTTTTGAATCTAAAAATATCTTAAAGACGATTTCACGGATCAAGTGTACACGAAACTCCTTCACCTGTAGACCTGCACAAAACACATCACACGTAAACCCATTCGATATAAAATAAACAACATAGCTAGAAAAACTATATTTTAACTTAAACATATGATAAAAATGAGGATAAAACCCACATTTATAAAATATAATTTTTAATTTTCCAAAAATTACTATAAAAGGGGGGTTAAACCATTGATTTTTTTACCATTGTTGCTATTTATGCACTGTAAAGCGTTTTGGAGCACCAAAGTTGGCGAGCTAATTCCGGCTGGTTCGTCCCGAAACTTCATCCAGGTAGGTGGATTTCATCTTATGCCTCAATTCAATGTCCTTGTTGATGCATTTGACCGTGGAATGTGTGAGTTTGGGAGGATTTTTTTCAAAACGAATTCCGCTCTCAGTCATCGCGAGTTTAGCCCTCGGGTCCGCGATGACCGAGAAAAATTTACACAGATAGCGCCCCGATCATCGCGGAAGTGTGATGTACTTCCGCGATGACCACGAGAAATAAACACTAGCACCCATGATCATCACGTCTGTTTTAGAAACGGACGCGACGATGTCGCGCGACCATTTTTTGATAAAAATAACATTTAGATTTTTGCAACAAGGGTGCTAATGGAATTTTTCGTCATGCAGGCTATAATGGCGTTCGTTTGGTAGGAACGATTGCATGATGACAATGATATCCAAGCTTTCACCGATGTGGGGTGCCGAAACTTATTGTGAGCATGCGGATTGCTCAAATTCTTCCTCACTCCGCACCTCCGGTCACAACCCGATTTACTGGAGCTACTAATCCCGGCCTTGAATCCCACAGATGAGAAATTCATCATTCGAGGCCAGGATATTGAATTTGATGCCACAGACATATATTTTTTGACTGGGCTATCTCGTGAGGGTGTGAGGTTGATCTTGGAGGGCCAACGTCTTGGGGACGAATCACTAGAGATGATCATGGCTCGTGTGTGCCCAAGGGCACGCAAAACGAAGAGCGGGAAGGTGGCAATCCCGACAGTGAACGACGTGATTCTTCGAGCTATGTTATTCATGGTGACACAGGAAGCGGGCTCCCAAGCCCAGCATGAGGCTTTTAAGACCCATCTTCGTCTGGCTCTCGAATGTCTCAATCCAACCATGTTTAACTCGGCAGGCACAGTGACGACAAACATGAAAAGGTAGCTTACCAGATGTCGTCGAGGGGAGACGAAGCAGTTTGGCTATGGATCCATCTTAGTGCCGCTCATGCTGGAGCAGGTGCCGGCACTACAGCTACAAGAAATGGATTTAGATGCACCCAGACCATGTGAGACCATAGCTACACGGTGGGCACACGTCATGCCACGAGGAGGTGGTGGACGACCAGTATCGTAGGGGATACTATTTCGAGAGTGGCTGGAGCACCAGGTGATCTTCGTCGAGGATTGGCCATACGCTGGCATGGACTTCCACGGAGATCCTGAAATGCAGCTGCACGCTGGCGAGTAGTGGGATGATGGTGGTAAGACACTTGATCACATTATTTGCATTTTATTTTTTATGATGTTTTTTAATTTTTTCATCTATACGTCCTAATAATGAACACTGTGGAATTGCAGATGTGGGACCAGTGAGACCTGTTGGGTTGGATCTAGAGGCACGGAGGGATGCACAGGGCATTGGAGCACTGGCCATGGCTCCCCCGGCGGATGACGAGGTGGAGATAATGGCCGGAAACCTTGAGGGTCTTATGGCAGGGATCCCTGATTACATGGGGGTCGAGGAGGTCCCCGTAGCGTTGCAGATCCACACAGTCAAAGTGAGACCTAGGGCACACTGCCTGTTGAGGCGGGTGGCCCGAGCGGCGTTGTGCTATAGGGAGCATAACCCACCACAGTAGACACCTAGGTCTATTTTTTGCTGATGATTTTTTGAGAGACATGTGTCTCAGATGTATGGAGAGCACAGACTCTACTTGGACATATACACTTATTTTTTTAGTGCCTCGATGCGCCACATGATATATATATATACATATTCCTATGGTTTGTTGTGTTTTTTATGCTTCTATTTGCTGTTTTGATTACATGTTAAATGCAAATGTCTATCTAATACATAATTGGCTAATGCATTAGTTAACGTATTTAATCGCCTTGGAATGTGTTGATATGTGATGAAATCAAAATTCCTTTGTAACAATTTAACACGTAAATACAACCTTAAAATCCAATGATCTTTGACGGAATAATGCCCATTGAGTTGGTGGACGACAAGCTAAGAATCCAGGTTGACAACCAATGTTCGGATACCGAGATTAATCGCCTCGGCTAGTAACTCAATAACTGCACTATACTCAGCGACATTGTTTGTGGTACAACCTAGACAAACACCTTGAAGGTCTACTAGCTCACCATGAGGATCGTAGCTTACCCATGCCGTAGAAGATAGGTTACGGGTACTGCGGCAGGCACTGTCGGCGAAACCAACGTAAGGTGCACCAGACATCTGCACAAGAAGCAAAAGGACACAATAAGCGATAATCATGCCGACGCACCAAGCCAAAACATGAAAACACGCACACACACAACACACCTGCTAAAACACACGTATGTACAAATCAGAGTGCATGGAATTTACGCATAATATTTTTTCAAGTAAAGCCCATTTTGGGGCTTATCCAGAGGGTTCCCTTCATAAGCAATCAACTCATAGGCTCCTTTTTGCAAAACTTGCTTTATAATATAAGGCCCGTGCCACATGGGCTCAAATTTCCTTGCTCATAGCTTATCATTGGCTTGATCGTAGAGCAGGACTAAATCTCCCTCAACAAAATAACAAGGATGGACAGTGTTGGGTACCTATACCAATAGGTTTCATATTTCATGATTGGCAAATTAAAAATACCAAATATGCTCTGCTTTGCTGATACAAAGATCCCATATTTTCAAGGAAAGGCAAGGTGTGTACATGCCTTCATGTTTATTAAATTTTGATGGATGGTCCAACAGTCTAATCTGGATCATGCCATGTTTCAATTTCTTTTGTAGAATAGAGGAAGAAATCTGTTCAAACTGTTTAATCTTGGCAGATCAATAGCTAGGCAGAGAAGCTAAGGTTCCCAACTGCTTAATCTGGGGCCTTGGAAGCAATAAGGGTAGTATTAGATAGGCAATCAAAACAAAAAAAAAAGCCAATGGAAAAGAAAAGGCACATAAGGGTCTGCAAGTCCAAGTGCACCCTCCAAGAAGAAACAAAAAATGCTAGGCAAGTAGATGGGTAGGTAGATGGGGTTGCAGAAGTGGTGTTCTTTTCAAACTGAATCATGCTGGTCAATACAAGGAAAGCAACACAATGGAGCATGTCTAACTTCCCTTTTTTCCTGATTTATCACTCATTACTAACATCCCTTCACCAGTTGTGGTTATGTAAGAATTCACAAGGTTTTATGTTGGTTCTTGTTTCCTTTAAGAGCCACATTTCTTGTGCAAAATTCTTTTCATTTTTATCTACTCCCTAAGCTAAGTTGTTTTCAAATAAACTTAGTGATATCACTCCTCATTCACCCTCTCCCTCCATATTAACCCTTAACTTCTATTATCTAACTCCCTATATCACCCTTTCCCTACTATTATAACACCATGGTGTATAAACCCCAAACATTCTATAAATATCCCCCCTTGGCATTATAGCCATATGACTCACCACTAGGGAATTAAATTAACATCTGGTTAGTTTAAGAACCCAAGCCTTACCTCTTTGTCTCCCTCAGAATTCATTTACCCACTCAACTCTCCATTTTGCCTAAGAAACCTTGAAAAAACCCTTTTTGCACCCTTAGACCCACTCATAAGGCAGCATGCATGGAAAAACCCACTTTGTCCGCCTTATCCTAAGTTTGGGACCCTTTTGCGCTTTTATGCGAAATTGTATGAAAAACCCACTTAGCCTAAGTTTTAAAAAGCCATGCGCAATTTGCAAAAATTCATTGAAAAGCCATAATCTCCGCCTTATCCTAAAGTTTTCGGCTATGCGCGGCTTGGTAACGTAAAACATTGGAAAACCATGAAATTCATTAATATTCCTAAGGGCCCCGCCGGGCACAAATCCCGTAAAAAACAATTGTTTATTGTCCGCCCGACGCCGTATCATCCGCGCAGTTCAACGGCCCGTCGACTGTCCGATCAAGCACTTTTCATCCGACGGTTGACGCGGATATCGGACCGGCCCCGACGTCCGAAAGATATCGTCCGATATCTGTCATAGGCTGACGTCAGGCCTGGTCCACGCGTTGCCCCCACAGTGTATCGGAGCCCCCTCTGACAGATTCCTTGCCGTATCAAAAGCGGTGCGATATGATACCGCCGTGGTTTCCGGTTTTCCGCCAAATCTGCCTGCCAACATCAGCGCCGCATCACTGCCTGCGTCATCGCCGCGTCCGCAACCCCCGTCCACCATTGCTCCACCTGTCTGCCACCTCACCACCCCCATGGACCACTCATAGGCCGCCACGTCACCTGATGATGTCATGCTGACGTCATCCGACCCTGACCCACCTGATGACGTCATGCTGACGTCATCCGAAAAAGGCGCGAATGTCCCAAAAATCCATATTTCGTTATTTTTTCGTGTTTTTTGCACTTTTTGCAAAAACTGTTGTTGCGCCCTCTGCATGCATTTTACGTCCAAAATTGCACCAACCTGCTCAAATCGACCTGGAGACCTTTGGTGCACCTACCCACCTGCATTCGTGACCCAGACCGTCGAGTTCACCAGGTATTTATCCCTGCAAATCTTCTCTGCGCCTGGTTTTGTCTACAATAGGTGAAAATTAACTCAAGACACTAAAAAACGCATAATTCACCGGTGAACACCCTGCACCAAGCTCCCATTTGGAAATTGAACGGTCGAAATTCGGTAGCCGAGCCTGTTTAAACAAAATTCTCATTAAAAACCTGCATTCTGTTCGCGCAGTCGTGAACAGAAAACCTGGTACCTACACCTAGTTATCAAGAAGGGTCTGCCAAAGACAAGTATTCACCTTCTCAAGTAACTGTGGGCAGTATTTCAGTTGCTGCAAGCTTACCCTGTCATCCCTCATTTCTAAATTCACCTCTTCACTAGGCAATACTCTTTTTCTGTTGCCCAGTCCAGTAACACCAGTCTACATACAAAACAGAGTTTAAGAAACCATGGACACTCCAGTTGCACCTGTGGCCCTCAATGTTGCCCCTTTGAATGCCCCTCAGAGAGAATTAGAGTGGCAGGATTTGGCAGACTTAGATTATCAAATCTCAGAAGACTCCTTAACACACAGCAAGTTCCACCTCCACCTGCTAAATGAGCTAAAGGCCAAACATGAAGATAGGACAGATATATTGGGAATTTGGGATTCCTTCCTCCCAATCTTCAGGCTCCCTCAGGTCAACCAATTCCCTGACCTGATTCATTAGTGTGCTGTATGCTATGATCCCACTCAAAGAGCTGTGCTTGACCCTTCAGGCTCAGTTGTATTCTACATCACCCCTGAGGCCATTAGAGAGATGCTGCAGTTTAAGACTGAGAAGAAATTGGTTCCCTTGTCTTTGTTGGATCTGATAAACCAAGGAG
>APFE031151323.1:0-12675 GCA_000404065.3 Pinus taeda
ATAAATATAGTTTTCTTTGTGATGAGGTAGAATAATTTAAAATAAATGTTTTTTATAAATATAGTTTTCCTTGTTATGAGGTAGAGAATATCATGTTTTGCTAAGTTTACTAGTCCAAAATTTTGTGGGAAAAAATCACTTACTATGTTAAAAGTTGGTGTAGCTTTAGTGGGATGAGATTTGGAGATGTTGACAATTTAGATATGCCTAAGTCCTAGCTACTCAAAAGGCACAAAACTTAACTCAAAAAAATTAAAGATAGTTTTCTTAATAGATAATATGATTTGTTTTTACTGAGATTTTTTTGAAGTTTTTTATGCGGGTTTTTCCTGTCTAATTTCTCTACAATCCTGTAGGATATTTATTGAACTGCAAGATATTTATTGAAATTACTTGATGGGTAACCCTGCACAATTCAAGTGCCATAGAGAGATTTTTCAGGGTGCTGAATTTATATATACAATCAAAAAATCAGTTTAAATAACACAAATCAAAATTTTAACTCAAATTTTTCTACCACATTCTTGTACCAAAAAATTCAAATTCTTATACCAAAAAATTCAAAAAACAAAACAATTCCAAATGAATTATTTAGGATGGTCATGGATTCGAAGAGAGACTGGCCCATCCGAATCAAACATTGTTTATACCTTTATTTGAATAAGCATTTTGTAAATATTTCCGTGCATACCACAAATTTGTTGACACCGTTATTCCGATAGACAGCCAGCATTCTTTCTATATATACAATTTGACCATAACCATCTAAGGAAATTAAGTGAAAGAGGACGGTATATATATATATGCGCTGCAATCCATTGAACACTGCGTAGTTCATTGATTACTCCTTAATGGAATAACTTTTAGTTCTCCTATTTGTTTCACAGACAGTGGGATACCTGTTGATAGATCAGCTTCTGTGGACTGGGGGAATCTTTATCGAGCGCCCTTCAATTAAAAATTTGAGTTGTCCTATTTCTGTCGTCTACATTATGACATTACACCATTAAATTCAGTACCAATCCATCCTTTCCCATTACAGAGGCCCCTTATCAATGAACTTTGCTTCATTGATTAAATTTGACTTTTGCTTCATTGATTTTAGATTCAGTTACTCTGGTTCATGGGTTCATAACCTGCCTGCGCTCATTGTTTTTCCTGAATTTAAATTTTGCTTCTTTATCGTGCATGTCTTACTGTTCACACAGGCCTTGCACAGGTTCAAATGGCCTCGTCAATAGCAATGAGCTTACACAACAAGGTACATGCAGCCTCAAATCTCTCTGCAGCTCCCAACACCCAAATGCATCCAGTCTACGAAAGGCTAAGGAAGCACTTCTCATACTTTGCTCCAAACAAAAGTTTTCCAATCTACCTGGAGAATGCTGGCGCAAGCCTGTGCCCCAATGTGGTCATAGATTCGATGGCTAATTACATGAGATCTATGTATGTTCAAATAGGGGCTGGATATGAGCTTTCCATGAGAGCAAAAGAGGTGGTGGACTCTGCTCATAAATTCCTGAAAACATTTGTGAATGGTGATGAAGTTGGAGAGGTTGCATTTGGGTCTTCATCTTCACAACTCCTAAAAACTCTCAGCCATTGTTACCTCAATGTCCTTAAGGAAGGGGATGAAGTGATTGTTCATGAGGCTAATCAAGAAGCAAATGCTGGTCCATGGGTTAAACTGGCAGAACAGAGAGGCCTCCCTATCAAGTTTTGGAAGCTGAATGAGGACTTCAGCTCAAGCTTGGAATCACTTGGTCGGCTCTTATCCACCAAGACAAGAATTGTAGCAGTAGCCCATGTTTCCAACGTGTTGGGAGAGATCCTTGATTTGGAAAGAGTGGTTAAATTTGTCCGGGATGAGATGGGTTGCAAGAGAGCCATAGTGATTGCGGATGGAGTAGCCTTTGCTCCTCATCGTGCAATCGATGTAGAAAAATGGGGTGTGGACTGGTATGCTTTTAGCACTTATAAGGTATATGGCCCTCACATGGCTGTTTTGTTTGGCACCCATGATGCTTTTAATGAAATCAAGGATGAAATGCCCAACTTTTATTTCATTCCCAATCATCATTTCAGTAGCAAATTTGAGCTTGGATGCCTTAATCATGAAGCCTGTGCTGGGATTCTAGCTCTTCAAGAGTACCTGCAGCATTTGGCAAAAGAAGAGGAGTTGGCCTTAAAATTGGCTACACAAGGGGAACAACAGAGTGACTTGGTGAAGGAAATTGAGAAGTCTGTTTCTGCTCTTGAAGTAGGTAGTTCTTCCAAGTTTTCTAGAGAACTCGTTGAAGCTGCATTCCGAACTGCTAAACTGTTAGAGGAGCCCCTACAAATGGCATTGATCAACTATCTCATGTCTAGATCAGATGTTCGAATAGTAGGACCTGCCAACGGAGATGGAGAATGCAGGGTTCCCACCATCAGTTTTATCCACATGAATAAGAAATCCTCTGCTATTGCCCAAGCTCTTTACAAAAGAGGTATTGCTATTAGGAATGGACATATGTATACTCACAGGCTCATCTCAGCTTTATGCTCAACTGGTCTCCTGTTCACCAACAATGTGAATGAAGGGGTAGTGAGAATTTCAATGATCCATTACAACACCCCTTCCGAGGTCACATATCTCATCTCTTGTTTAAATGATATTCTGTGAATATCAGATAAGTGAACGTCTGCAACAAGCCGTGTTGGGCCTCCTATCAAGGGCCATCACTCTGCTGTGAGATCAGTTACTCATTTTAATTTTGATTGAAAAAACTACTTGTTCTTCTCTAACGGAGTTTGTATTTGTAATTACCACCACAGATGCATCAAATGTACTTCTTGTTAGAAACTCGTTATGCACATAAGGTGCAATTAAATATTTACAAGTTCCGTGGGACAAGTTTTTTCGGTACACCAAGACAAGTTTTCTTCCACCACATTCTACTAATATTACTTTCCTTGCAAGATAGCTTACAAGAGAACAACATCAAGATATTTGTATGCCACTTATATAGTTATATATGGGCTGTCATAGTTTGAGTTTGAATGTGCACTGCGAATTATCTTGTTTAAGTAAATAGAATCTTTGTCCCAGAATTTAAATCGGGGTATGTTTGACAGAAACAAAATTAAGCAAAGTCTTTCTGTAGAAATCACATGAGAGAAATTTTGGCTTATGCATTTCGAATCAACAAGTGTGGTTCATGATTTCATCATCAGGAAAGACTTTGCTTAATTCATTATGAATCACAGAAGCCTGAATATAGAAACAGAATTATTAATAGATTTGTGCAAATAATTGTTAACATCCTTGCATCCTTGCATTATGTTATCTTCTAAATTTTTTCAGATCTAATTTCATTATTTCCTATTAGTATGAGGGAAATACAAAGTAGAATTAATATATATATATATATTAAAAGTATTATTCATATTACAATACATAATGTTTATGCTGATAGGCATGTTTATTTTGGAATAAGGTTTTCTAAATTTTAATTTAATTATCAATAATTATATAGATAGTGTTTATTTTGGAATAAGATTTTCAGAATTTTAATTTAATTATGGATAATTGTTCCTGTAGTGATTTAACCTCTATGAAATATTATTAGTTGTATTCACAAATTAAAGATTGAGATTTATCTCAAAAGTAGTTATGCCATTTTTATCATTTTAATTATAGTGATTAATTAATTATATCCATTAATTAAAACAATATTATATCAATAAATATCATATTAAATTATCTATGTTTTTTTTGCAATGGTAATGATACGCTGTAGTATGTAAAAAAAGTTATGCACAGATAAAGAGTCCATGGTAAAGTTGGGATGATAAAGTGTTTAACTCATATATTAAATTTTTTTACAATCAATATAATAATTTAAAATAAAATTATAATTTAGTTAATTACAATTATTTTTTCGATTGTGGTAATGTGTGATACATCATCAACTAAGTGCTTTGATGCTTATCATGGATTGATGCCTATTGATGTTTACCAACAATTTAATTTATATCACTGCACTAGTTGTTAGTTATTATGTGGATGGTAGGGATTTAAAATCTACATAATATTATATAATACTCTTTTTTGTATTCACCGATCAACGATCGAGATTTATCTAAATAGTAATTCCACCCTTTATGTGGTTTTAGTTAAATTGACTAATTCAAAAAAATCATATAAACATCTGCCAGATGAATACGTGTTATGGTTTTTTGGACATCCGGTATTAGTAATTTTTTATGATTATCTTTAATTTGGGAAAGTGTGAGATGTATCATAAGATATGTGTTTTTATGTTGTTTGTATGTCTACAGGCATTTACTATCTATTAAACTTATATGGTTATGCTAGTATTACAACCTATTATGAAGGAGACATGGTCCATCACATAAATTTAGACATGTAATTTAATTTTCACTTTTTACTTTTACTTTTTTTAAATATTTTAATACGAGCATTAAATAAGATATCTGAGTATCTATGTTAACTAATATATTTCAATATCAACTTCATAAATCCCCCAATGAGCATGGTATATGCTAAGGCACAAGTATAAATACTTCACGTGAGGGGGAACTAGTCCATCATTCCACTCAATGGAGAGGGGAAGCATGGTTGTCCCACCCTCCATATGGCACACATCCCTTACAATGATAAGCCATGTCAACTCGTAATAGGTGATATCATTAGTCCATCAAGTAGGTATGTCAAAGGCTCTAGAAATGGGGAAAAGTAACTTTGTTCACAGAAGGCTTGTTGGTGATGGCATGCTTGCTTTGAGCACGTAAATCCTTACTTCCCTTCTGCTAACCTTCTTTCCTTTTGCTACTATTTCTATTTTACATTGGGGGGAAGCCTAAGTCCACCTGACCTAGCCTCATCCTGGGCTCCACTCCCTTGTTTGTCATTGTTCTTTTGTCGATGCTAAAAGCCACTCTTTTTCCTTCACTATACTAGCGTGACACTCATAGGATTTATGTCTAGTGATAGACTCTAGTGGTTCTAGTAGAATTGGCAGTCATAATGGGGATTCTCTCCGCACTATTATATTGTTTCCTTGCATCGGGACTTAAGTAAACATCTTCTCAATTTTGTTTGCACTAGGTGCTACCTATGTTGGTTTCTTTGTTTGAATTTTTTGGAGGATTATGTTGGTTTCAGTGCGTTATCTATGTTGGATTCTCTGTTTGGATGGTGTTTGTGGGCTCCATTTCCTTAGGTTTTTCTTTCCCTTACCTCCCTCACTTTCAATTCTCCCTTGACTCCCTTTCACTCCCATGTGTCAAATCACCTTTTGAGCTATCTACACTTGTGGCTCTTCTACATCTTGGTTCCATCCTCCTTTGCATGCTCGCTCAACTATCTCTTTCTTTGCTTGGGGCAGTATTGTGTTGTCTATTACTTATGCTTTCTTACCTTCATAGCCATGATGCCTCGCTAGTGAGCGTGTAACCATAGGGGTGCCTCCAACATATTCGAAGGAAATGCTTGTGGAAGACACTGGGCTCATCTTATTGCCCATTGTTTCCATAGTTTGACACCTAAGCATATTTAGCTAGGACTTGATCATGTTTCCTCAAATCCAATGGTTGATCAAGATGAATTTTTGAATGCTAAAATTATATATTCTATACCATATTGGATCCCTAACCTAGGACACACCAAGGGAAGACAAAGTTTACACCTTTGCACCATAGAGTTATAGATACTTCCACTACCATTGGGACCCAAACTTATGCTTTAGATGCTTAGCATTTACTACAATTTCCCTGAATTAGGCATGTGGCCCTGCAGTATCCTAACATAATTGTCCATTGAACCTCACTACCCAAAAGATTGTAGTGACCAAACCCTCACTCCTTTTGTAGCGAACAGATCATATGTTTAGGAACAATAGAGAAAGACATGTGCTTCCTTGAGTAAGGGCGTCATTGGCCACTATTAGTATTAGGTGCCTCAAGGACAACCTCTCACACCACAAGAATTAACAAAGTAGCATGTTGCTTCTTAGATCAAACTTTAAAGGCCAGACATGCACAAGAAGACCACTACTCTAGAAATCAAACTTATTGATCAAGAGAATAACTATAAAATATTCTTTACTTGCTTGCCAAAATAGGACCGAGTTGCTCCAAAGAATATGTTGTAATACGATAGATAAAAGAGGGTGCCTAGCTAGGCTGGGATCACCTCCACTAAAACCGGGCAAGGGGAAAAAAAGGTCTTAAAACCCTTAGAGCCTCAACTCAGATAAAACAGAAATATTTTAATCCAAATCAGCAATGAGAAAATGATTCTAACTCTCTCATAGTTATAAATTTCTTGTGGGGTCCTTGTCCTTAAATTAATGTGAGGAGTTACAAGTGAAGCCCCTAATTTGGGGTTTTTTCCCCAACTACCCAACAATTTACCCAATGTCACCCCTTAACATTGGATAATGTCTTCCCCCTTCATTAAAGACACCTATGGAGTTGGGTATGATACTTCGTCCTCCCTCAGAAAATTAATCCATGGGGGACATTACAATCCCCCCTTCCCAACATTATTTTTCCTTAATCAATTGTAAGTTCAATTGTTGCAAAAATTTTCCCCCTCCTTCCAAGGATGAACATTGCTCACGTGTCTTGTATCTTTACTTATGGTCGCTTGCAAACCCCTTCTTGGAGCCTATATCTCGTGTTATTTTGTTTCTGTGATCTTCATGTTCATGTTATGGTAATTGTTTGATGAAAGAATCCATCTAAATTCACAATCTATTATTATGGAAAAGGAAATCTAAATTAATCTTCAAAGACTCTTGATTTCCAACAACCCAAACCTCTAACACTTACACATAAAGAAGCTAGTATATTGGCTTATCTCCTAGAGGAACAAAGTCCCTTCAAACAAAGAAGGACCTTCAAGTCCTCTCACTCCCAACAGGGATACAATCAATTTTTTCCATCCCATAATGGCCTAAGGGAGACCAACCATTAATAGAAAACAAGAAAATCCTTAGGCCCAAATTAATGTATGCATAATGCTTTATAAACTATATATTTCATGTCTTTTATGGGAAGCATGCCTCAAGGCATACCTCCATACGCATAAATCATTCACAAGGGGAAATAATAGCCAGTGACCAAGAACAATACACATTTCCCCATCTCGTCATTACAATATACACATTAGACCAACATAGCCATATTCATGAAGTATTATATAACATTATAATTTCATTAGCAAGGAAGAGATCACACTTATCTATTTCACTTAATCTTGTTGACAACTGATGAAGAGAGAGCCACTCTCCACTCAAACTCAAGCATAACTATATTGCAATCCTTCTTGTAGTTGTCCACCCTTGAGTCAAATGCATCACCTTAGAAGCTTCATTTTAGGTTAAAAATCAAGAAGAATATGTGAAGGCCACTCTCACCCTCCTTCACTTACAAGATTCAATATTTTCACTTCAATGGTTGAGTTGGGGCCTCTTCACACAGTAAATATGGCCACCCAAGGCCTACACAACACAAAAGTGAGCTCCTCACTAATATAGCAGTCCATCAATACCTTCCTTTGCTAGTGCCTTACATGCCTCAATCAGATAGAATATCCAAAAATTCTTCTAGGCCCTCAAACCTCATGTGAATGCTTCCTCACTAAGACCTGGTCCAATTCACTTTGGAACTCACTTCCAAACCAAGTGGTTGTGACTTAGAATGCTTTTAGCTGCATCTTTTGCACTCACATGTGGATTAGCTCTTTTCACCCAATTTCATTGGTCATGAGTTCCCTCTTATATGCAATCTCTTGGTTTCTCTACATTATTCCTTGCACTTTTTCCTCTATGTATGTTTTTCCCCACGAGTGTTACTCCCAACATGAGATTTTGGGGTTCCCCTTGGGTTTCAAGTCAACCAAAATCTCCTTGTGCTACATAGCCCATACTTTGGGGTAGTCCAAGACCCTCTCCCCCATTCACTTGTAAGTACTGGTAATTGATAATTTAACTACCAGATCAGGGAAATAAGGTAAAATTGAATTAAAAAAGGATGGGAAGTTTCTCAATCCCTCAAAGCTTTCCCCTCAGTGAAGCTTCCCACCCAGGCATCTAGATCTATGTCAGTAGCCCTCTCTCTTTAGTTTATCATAGGCAATATATTATAATATATATATATATATATAGTATATATATAATATATAGTATATATATATATATTATATATATATATATATAATATAATATATATATTTATAATCGTGTGTGTATACCATTGAATTAAAAAAAAGATGGAAGTTTCTCAATCCCCCAAAGCTTTCCCCCTTAGTGAAGCTTCTCTCCCAGACGATTCTAAAAAACTATGTCCCAGTAGCCCTCTCCTTAATATTATATAATATATATATATATAATATATATATATATTATATATAATATAATATATATAATATAATTTAACTACCAAATCATGGAAAATAAGGTATAACTGAATTAAAAAAGATGGGTAATTTTCTTAGTCGCCTCCAAGCTTCACCTCAGTGAAGCTTCTCTCCCAGGCATGCAGACCTATGTCAAGTACCCCCCCCTTTAAGTTTTAGCATAAGTGATTATATATATATATATATAATATATATATATATATTATATATAATGACAAGGTCTAGCATGTATCCATAATGGTTATCCAACATTTACAAAAATATAAGGGTTAAAAAGGGACCTTACATTGTCTTACCTAAAATAGGGGTTTGGGGTCCAATTTCAAGTTCCTTACATAAACGTAGCCTCTAATTATGAGCTTTATGGGGTGCCATGGAAGTGGTTTTGGAGTTGAACAAAGGGTGACAAGAGAAGATTCATCTAAGAAGAGAAAGAAGAAGTGTATAAAGTTAAAACCTAATCATACTAATTTGGTTTTTGGGGAATGGTATTAGGATGTGTGAAGTTTTTAAAATGGCCTCCAAAGATCTAGTTGGTAGGTTCTTCAGAAGAAGGATGGTTAATTTTGTGTTGAAGTCTTGGTTAAAGAGTTCAAGAGAGCCAATTTTAAGATATATGCTCAAATTCTTTGTATGGGCTTAAGGTTAGATGGGTTTTTATTTTGTGCTTAGAGGAGGATGTTAAAATGGTTATGGATTATTTGTAGAACTTGTGTTTAGCCATGATGCTTTTCAAAAATTTATCAGCCTTTTTAAATGATCGTTATGACACATTACGCATTACCCATATCTAGTTCAAGTTACCATGGCTCCCTGTTGAATTTTTCCCAAGAGTCCTTAAGGAAATCAATGATTATCTTCGAATCTCCTATGAGGCATACATGAGTTTGGTAAACACTAAATTAACAGTGAGAGCCAAGGTTTTGGTTTACATAGGCCTAAGGGAAGGCCTAGCTTCATAATCAATTCTACGAACAATAGGGAACTTTTGAGGTCTAAAATCAACCTCCTAAGAAAATTGTACAACCAAAATAAACTTTGTAAGAACCAATGGGATTCAAGATGATGATGTCAACCATGGGGGGTGATTGACCATTTTTTTGGGTAAAAAAGTAAAAAGATTAAAAAATAATAAAATTACGTTTTCAACTAATCTCCCCAAGGTTCTACTCAAATTTCAAGCGAGAGTACTAATTGGATGCAAAATTTTATTCCTCATCTAAGGAGTACCCATGTTGGATACTTTTGATGGACCCCGCTACACAAAAAATGAGAAATACATTAAAAAAACATGATTGCAATCACATTTTTCATGTATTTCTCATTTTTATTGTAGCAGGTTTCATCGAAAGTATACAACATGGGTACTCCTTGGATTAGGAACCAAATTATGCATCCAACGAGTGTTCCCACTCGAAATTTGAGTAAACCCATAGAGATAAGTTAAAATACAAGTTGAAAAAATAGTTTTTCTTTTCTCCCTCTACAATTTGATGAAGCAATCTAATCTTATTTTATTATTTCCACTATTATTTTATAATTTCCTTAGGAGGCCCATTTTAGACCTCAAAATTCCCCTAATGATGGTAATCATTCATGTACATAGGCTCTAGATTATAGTAGAGTTCCTTTCAAGTGTGTTCAGTGTCACGCCTATGGTCACATTGCAAAACGTTGCTCTATGCCATAACCAAAGGCTTTGCAAGAGAAGAGAAGTAACATGAAAGGAAATGTAGACAAAATTGTGAAGATGCCACACAAGGTATCCAGGTTTCAGAGTGGTTGATATAACTTTAGTTTCTCATATTATACATGAAGAGGACATGTACATGAAGGGATTATAGTTTCTTTACATTCGTATTTTTAAAAATATTTTGCATGACACTCACTCTCATTACAACCCATGGGGATTTGGATTGATGGTGAATGGATGTTTTTTTAAGGCACTCCATGTGAAAAGGTCACTGGTTCAAATCCCACATAGGTGTTCACCCACAAAAAAAAACAAAAACAAAACACTCACTCTCATTATACAAAGGTCATTGACTCAGTGTCATGAAACACTGGAATAATCATGTTCAAACATTCATGAGGTTATTTAAAGCAATGCACTATCCCATTCAAGCACCTATGAAATTCAATGTCTCTTGGAAAAAATCGCAATGTGAATGGAGGCATTCTAAATGATACTGAGTATATCAAGGGGACAATGTCTCCCATGCAAAGAATCCCAACAATTTTTTTGTGGTGATGGTAGATGATACTCACAATAGCATTCTTTGTTCTATGAAGTGTATTTTCCTAAAAGAATTTAATGAATAATCATTTACTAAGAAGCTAAACATATATGTAGAAGATTTGAACCTAGGTGGGAGAATATCACCACTCTACTTAACCATTGAACAGATAGCTAATTGAAAACAAGTCTTTATAATGGATCATATTGTTGGGTTTTATCGGGAATTGAAAAAAATTATTATTTTAAAGTTAACTTTTGTAAGTGTTGAAAGAAAATGGGGGATGACACAATTGCAATAAAAGGCATCTAGTGCTAAGGGGTTTTTAGGGTCTATATTGGTTGAATGATAGGCTTGAAGCATGGATTTAGACCAAGTATATTTTTCCTTAAATCCATATGAGGGTCAAAACATTTGGATATCACTATCGTGTTGGAGTGAGTACATGTCCCTACCCCTCAGGTGATGGAGGAAATAGTTTACCAAGATCTGAATAAGTGTCCCTTGCATACATGGGATGCCTTGGAAGTGGTTTTGGGGTTGAACAAAGTGTGAGAGGAGAAGTTTCATCTAAAAAGAGAAAGAATAATTGTATAAAGATAAAAACTAATCATACTAATTTGGTTTTGGGAGATGATATTAAGATGCATGAAGTTGTCAAAATGGCCTCCAAAACTCTAGTTGGTAGGTTCTTAGGAAGAAGGATGGGTAAGTCTATGTTGAAGTTAGCGCTAAAGGATTCATTAGATATGATGTTAAGATATATGCCCAAATTCTTTGTATAGGCTTGAGGTTCAATAGGTTTTATTGTGTGCTCAAAGGAGGGTGTTAAAGGGTTATGGCTTCTTACTAGAAATGGAGTCAAGCCATGATGTTTTTCAAAAGGCAGTGAAACTTTTTCAATGCTCGCTATGAGATATCAAGCATTACCGCTATTTGGTTTAAGTTACCAAGGCTCGCTATTGAATTTTGGTTAAGAGGTTTTTAAGGGAATCGTGAATTCTATTGGGATCTCCTATGAAGCATATATGAGATTTTCAAAAACTAGATTGATGGTCATATCTAAGGTTTTGGTTACTAGAGACTTGAGGGAAGGCCTAACTTCATAATTGGTTCTACAAAAAGGTAATAATTCATATCCATAGGCTATGGATTATGATGGAGTTCATTTTAAGTGTGTTTACTATAATGCTTATAATAATGTTGCAAAACACAACTCCATGACGTTCTATCCAAAGGATTCACAAGAGAAGAGAAGTGACATGAATGAAAATTTTAACAGGAATGTGGACAAGGGTGTTGAAGGTGTCACATAGGGTATCTAGGTTTCGGTGGTCTACCCAATTATAGTTTCTTATATTGTACTTGAAGTGATATGTACACAAATGATCCTTGAATAGATTCTAATTCTTCAAGGCCAAGATAGTTGCTTTGGTAAAGGACAATTCTTACCTGACGCTTTTGGTGGACTCTTCAAAGGTATGCATTGGATGCATCCACACCAAAAGAAGGTGATAATATCTCAATTGGCTCCCTTGAGTATTTTGTCTCCTATCTCTAAGGGTTTTAGAGTGGATCTTGAGAGTATGGTTAGTGGCCGATTTGATGGGAAGTCTATTCGATCTTCTCTAGGGGTGTTAAAGGTAGTGAAGGAAATTGAAGCTTTAATTGTTTGTGGTAGTATAGGCCCTAGTTTAGGGCTTGGTGCTAATTGTGTTTTCGTCATCCCATCCATTATTAAGTGTTGATGTAAATTATCATAGTTGTGCTTGAAAAGAAGAGGTGGATGAGGGATAGGTTAGATATAACCTAAGATCAAGAAAAGAGGAGATTTGTGATGTGTAAGGTGGGGTGGAAGGGGGCTTAATTGAAGGTAGGCGGAAAAAGGGTGGTTAGGGGATAGAAAATCTCATATAACTCTACTCAAGAAGGAGGTTCAATCGAGTAATAAATTGTCCATAAAGGAGGTTCTTAAAGTGAGCCAATGCCCTAGTATATGTTCATAATGAT
>APFE031151332.1:0-26242 GCA_000404065.3 Pinus taeda
TCGATCAAATTGCAAAATATACAGACACTGGAAAATGGAAAACGACAAGAGAAACATAGTAAGCAAATACTAGAACACAACAATTAATAAGGAGTTCACCTTATCCTCCAGGACAGTGTCTCCAGTCCCGCTGTCAGTGGTGGCCTTCTTTTATTGTGTCTTTAAAGCAGAGAATTATAATGAGGAGCTCAAATTGAGTCTCCTAAAACATAACAATGTTGGGTAGGGTGGTTCTTGGATCCCCCAAGCCACTAGAGTACACAGAATCTTTTCCTTACTAGAACTTGACCTTTCTGGTCTTTAATGGGAGGAGCCCAATATGGTACTCGATTCCCGATAGATCCCCTCAGAGATGGCTTGAACCTCTCAAGCTCTCTGGTTCTCGATGCTGCCTTTGGTCAGCTCGGCCCTCTGTCTTTCTGCTTTTTGCTTCACTGCCTTTTTTCTTCTCTGACTCTATCTTCTTCTCTCTAGTTCTTCCTCTCAGTGCTCTCTCTCTCTCTCTCTCTCTCTCTCTCTCTCTCGATCTTTTTTGTTCTCTGATCATGGCTTCAAATTCAATCAATCTCATGACTGCTCGATTCCCCTTCCACCTCCGTCGGATCGCCTGTTGTTGTTCACTTGGAATTCCATGTCTCTGCATCATGGTCATCGGCTCACAAGGAATGGCCACTTGTCCTCTTGCGAACTATGCCAGCTTTTCCTCGTCGCTTCAGTTCTTCGGTTACATCATGGAATGAGTCATCCGCCACCTCAGTGGTCAAATCGAACCTCAAATCCTTGTAGATCTCGGCTTAATCCCCTGTCGAATCTGGTTCTTTCATCAAGTGTGTTTTCAGCGTTAGATCTGGAGCCCCCAGATCCAACGTCATTCGCACATTTCGCGCGGTAGGCTTACTCGACAATTAGCGCGCAATGAGCGGCAATTTTCTCTCTCCCTCTCCTGCCACACGTCGGGCGCTGAATGGAATCGCTAGGTTTCATCCAAAGCCACTTACTGCCCAAGGGTGCCCCCAATATACCACCAATTTTGGAGCGCGGGTCCCACCTTTAGCCTTTAGCGCTTTCGCCACGGTTTTACCGGCTTCCATGCGACCGAGCGCTTCGGGGCCTTTCCTTCTCGAGGGGTTTTTCCCAGCATCAGAAACTGCCTCCTTTTCCTGATTCGGGCTTCCCAAGTGCCAGTTTTGCCTCCTACGCAGTCTCCATGGGCCTCAATCAACGTGCTTTGACCGAGGTCCTCGTCATTCCACGCTGGTTGCCAACTGCCACTATTCAAAGGTTTTTCTAATTGCTCTATGCTCTTGAATTCAAAGTTTGTCCTGATCTGATACAGTCATGGTACTTTGATTATTCTTCATGGATCCAATTCGGATCACGGCCTTCCCATTGAAAAAGATTTTGGACCACCAAAAGTTGGTTTTCAAGCATCGACTAAGTGAGGGTACTTCTGTCTCACTTGTCTAATCTCAATCCACTTTGCACTCCTCAGCTTTGAACCCTTGAGCCCTACTCTGAGGTACTCAACATCTCCTATGCGCGTCGTCCTCACCTTCCTATATAGAACTGTGTCTTCCTATAATTCATTAACATATTCAAGTAGCAGGTCATTAATAAAAGGCAATTGACTCTGCTCTTCAGGATCCTCAATTAGAGAGGGTTCAAGCAATCTTAAGCAATCTGCATTTACGACTGAGTAGATGTACATGTAAGCTAGTAGATCAAGGCAAAAAGCATTTTCACCAATCTTCTCAAGTATTTTGAAAGGTCCATACCTGATAGGCTTTTGCTTTTTACCTTCACCTTGCATCCTGTCCTTGCTGATGTAAAACCAGACTTGGTCACCAACTTGGAAACTATGCTCCATCTGATGCTTGTCATGCCTTGCCTTGTATTTGGCTTGGCCCTTTTCTAGCTGTTCCTGTACTGCCTGGTGGATCTCCTGGATTTGTTCAATGAACCCAGTTTCCCTGTCCACATCACTGTGTCCCTCGACTGAGGTATCTTTACCAAAGACAAAATCCAAATGAGACCTTGGTGTGAAACCAAAACAGGTCTCAAAAGGAGATCTCCGTGTAGAAGAATGTTTTGCTTTGTTGTAAGCATGTTGCACATAACACAAATGTTCATCCCAAAGCTTAGGATGTTTACTGCAAGATCCTCTGAGTAACTGGATCACTGTCCTGTTAACTACTTCTCTCTGGCCATCAGTTTGTGGATGAAAAGATGTGCTTTTCTTCATTTTGGTGTCCATCAGTTCCCAGAGACTTGACCAAAGCTTCACCACAAATCAAGTGTCTCGATCAGATACAATGGAAGTGGGTAATCCAAAATGAACCCATACATGTTCAAAGAACAGTTTTGCGGTTTGTTCAGCTGTAATCTATTTATTACAAGGTATCAAAATACACATTTTCCTGAACCTATCCACAACAACACATAGATAATCATGACCTTTCCTCGATTTAGGCAATCCTCCAACAAAATCCATGGAAACACTTTCCCAAGGGTGAGAAGGTACTAGTAATGGAGTGTACAAGCCTAGTTTTCTCTTGTCGGACATGCTTTTAACACAAAGTACACCCTCTTACATATATAGAAACTGTCTCATTCATTTTTGGCCAATAACAAAATCTTTGCAGTTGTGCAACTGTTTTACTTACCCCAAAATGACCTAATATCATAAAAGTGTGTGCTTCTCTAATTATCTTTACTCTCTCAGTTTGTGGAATGCATAAATTCCCACAATGATATAAGAGTCGGTCCTTTACATGATAATCCAATTCTTCTACTCTTTTGCCTTGACTTAAAGTTGCATATACATATTTAAAGTCTATATCTTGAGCATATTGTTCAATGTAGCTTTCATGTAGCACAAAATTATGCTTAAGTATAGTATATGCATTTATAATATTTCTAGATAATATATCTGCAACTTTATTGTGTATGCCCTTTTTATATCTCATGACTAAATGAAACTGTTGTAGAAAACCCATCCATCTATAGTGCCTTGATTGCTGCAACTTAGTTTGGGAGTGTAGATATTGAAGTGGTTGATGATCAGTACGTATTACTGTCTCTTTTCCCATTAAGTAATGTTTCCACTTTTTCACACTCTGAACTAATGCATACAATTCTTTATCATATGTAGGATAGTTAACTATTGCAGGATTAAAAGTCTCAGAATGATAACATATGGGTTTACTGTGCTGTGTTAACACTGCACCCATGGCATAGTCACTGGCATCTGTTTGGATCTCAATAATTGTAAGATTGATGGTTTTACAGAGGCAAAGTGTTCCAAGTTGCATCTAAAGCTTAACTTGAAGATGAAAAAGAAAGCTATAAAGAAGAAGAATCTCACGGCCACTAATTCAATTAACCGGGTTGAAAATAGCTCGGACGTGGATGAGAATATCATCTATACATCCATGCAGAAGGAGGTGAACCTAAGTAGCCTTCAACAACAAGAAGAGAAGGAAAAATTACCGAACTATTCCACATAAAGATACAAGTCAAGAAGAGAAAGATTGATGCTTTATTTGACTTGGGATCACAAGAAAATATCATTGTGGCAAAGACAGTCAACGAATTGGGATTGGAAGTTCATGATCATACAAGCCCATATCCATTAGGATGGGTGCAATGTTCTAGAAGTTGTCACAACTTCTTCTTCACCTCACTTGCTTTTATAGTAGACTACCTATACACCCCAATGTTTGGTAATGGAGATTTTGGCAATAGATGCATCTCATGTTCCACTTCTCTCTTGGGTGGTAACCCTTTAGGTTCCTAGAAAACATCCTCGTATTCTTGTAACAACTCTTCTAGTTGTTGTTTTGGTTTCGAGTACACCCCTCCATGGATGACTATCCTCTCACTGACTCTTCTATTGATTGATTTTCTCTTAAAAACAATAAAGCATACTTATTTCTAGAACTGGTCATTTTTTGTGCTTCATTCGCACTTATAAGTGAAATTTTTTACTTACGCTTATGTGTCTTGATGTTGAAGGATTTTGCATGGAACGAGTATTAATTACACGTTGTGCACAATCAGTTATATTTATATTAACACATTACATATTAATATTTATATACATGTATAGTGTTGAAATAATTTACATTTTTATTATATTTAGAATTGTTTTATCTTAAACTTGAGTGTTACTTAGATTTGAATGGGCTCTTTTGGATAAAAGGAGTCATTCATAGAGTTTAGTGTAGAGACTTGAGATGCAAAGGAGAAGCCGAGGAAGAGACTTAGGGTCATTCACGGAGTTTTAAGGTTGAAGCCAAAATGTGATTTATGGGGTAAATAGGTCACTTGACATTTTCACTATAAATTTTCTTCTAAGAGGTTTTGGAACTTAATATGAGAGAGTGTTTAGAAGGGAGCAAAGAAGCTTTAGTATATTCCCACATATCAACTAATAGTTAAATATTCTTACCAAGCACTTGGCAAGAAGGAAGTTTGATGAATTCAAAAGTAGATTTGGATTGGTACATAATTCCTTCCTTACTAAGAAGAAGCTTTTAGAATTATTGCTTGAATAGGAATCTCTAAATAAGTTTAGTGTGAACAAAGAAGATGTCATTTCAAATATTTTGGAAAAAGCAAATTTAAAATAGTAATTTTATTTTAGAATTGACTTAATAAAAGAAAGTGAACCTTCGCTGAAATAAGTTTATAAAACTATATTTCATGCATCCATGACATGGAATAGGAGTAAACTAAAAAATATATTAAGCTATATTTCATGCATCCATGACATGGAATAGGAGTAAACTAAAAAATATATTAGGGCCTTGGTCTTGGGAGAAAGTATAAAGATAGGTAGAGATAGTGGTTTTCACACAAACTAATGGAGAACCAAGGAAAGATGCAATTTTGACAATGCATGCTTGCGTATAGATATCGCACAATTTTGTACAATCATATGGAACAATTTCATATAGTCATATAAACATGCCATACATACAAACTGTTAAATAAATCGAGCACAAATTTAATATTGTTTTTAGTAGATTGTCTCTAAAGCAAGTGTTTCAAGCTCAATTTAGAGTGAGTTTTAACATACCTGCAACGTTCTTTTTTAATAAATAATTTTAATTTTTTTTAGAAGAATGAAAATTAATTTAGAATAATTACCTATATATGAGAAATTGATTTATAATTAATAAATATTAAAAAAAAAAATTAAAAAACATATTTTCAATTTACTTAATTTAGTGGAATTTAAAAAAAAAACATTCCACTAGATGTTGCACATAACACAAATGTTCATCCCAAAGCTTAGGATGTTTACTGCAAGATCCTCTGAGTAACTGGATCACTGTCTTGTTAACTACTTCTCTATGGCCATCAGTTCGTGGATGAAAAGATGTGCTTTTCTTCAGTTTTGTGTCCATCAGTTCCCACAGACTTGACCAAAGCTTTACCACAAATCAGGTGTCTCGATCAGATACAATGGAAGCGGGTAATCCAAAATGAACCCATACATGTTCAAAGAACAGTTTTGCAGTTTGTTCAGCTGTAATCTGTTTATGACAAGGTATCAAAATACACATTTTGCTGAACCTATCCACAACAACACATAGATAATCATGACCTTTCCTCGATTTAGGCAATCCTCCAACAAAATCCATGGAAACACTTTCCCAAGGGTGAGAAGGTACTAGTAATGGAGTGTACAAGCCTAGTTTTCGGTTGTCGGACATGCTTTTAGCACACAGTACACCCTCTTACATATATAGAAACTGTCTCATTCATTTTTGGCCAATAACAAAATCTTTGCAGTTGTGCAACTGTTTTACTTACCCCAAAATGACCTAATATCATAAAAGTGTGTGCTTCTCTAATTATCTTTACTCTCTCAGTTTGTGGAATGCATAAATTCCCACAATGATATAAGAGTCGGTCCTTTACATGATAATCCAATTCTTCTACTCTTTTGCCTTGACTTAAAGTTGCATAAAGTCTATATCTTGAGCATATTGTTCAATGTAGCTTTCATGTAGCACATAATTATGCTTAAGTATAGTATATGCATTTATAATATTTCTAGATAATATATCTGCAACTTTATTGTGTATGCCCTTTTTATATCTAATGACTAAATGAAACTGTTGTAGAAAACCCATCCATCTATAGTTCCTTGATTGCTGCAACTTAGTTTGGGAGTGTATATATTGAAGTGGTTGATGATCAGTATGTATTACTGTCTCTTTTCCCATTAAGTAATGTTTCCACTTTTTCACAGTCTGAACTAATGCATACAATTCGTTATCATATGTAGGATACTTAACTATTGCAGGATTAAAAGTCTCAGAATGATAACATATGGGTTTACTGTGTTGTGTTAACACTGCTCCCATGGCATAATCACTGGCATTTGTTTGGATCTCAAATGGTCTTTGCAGATCAGGCAGTGCTATTACAGGTGTTGTACTAATCTTTTCCTTCAAGGTTTCAAAGGCTTTCTGATGTTTGCCTCCCCACTGAAATACCTTGTTCAATCCTGTTAAATCATGTAAGGGAGTTGCAATTGAGGAAAAGTTAGAAATGAACTTCCTCCAATACTGTGTTGCCCCTAAGAAGCTTCTCACTTCTGTAGAAGGCTTGGGTTTAGGCCAATTTACAATGACTGCCACCTTAGAGTGATCTATTTTCAATTCACCACCCCCTACTATATGACCCAAATAATTCAGAGATGTTTTGCCAAATTCACATTTTGAGAGTTTAACATGAAGTTTTTCTCTTTTCAAAACATCTAGTATCTGCTTAACATTCTTTAAGTGTTATTCCCACGTTTTACTAAAAATCAGAATGTCATCTAAATACACAATAATAAAATCATCAAGAAAAGGTCTGAGTACATCATTCATTAATCTCATGAAAGTAGCGGGAGCGTTAGTTGAGCCAAAAGGCATAACCAGCCAATCATACAATCCCTTCTTTGTTTTGAAAGCAGTCTTTCATGCATCTTGTTCTGCAACTCTGACCTGATGGTATCCACTGTGCAAGTCTAGCTTGGTGAAAAAAAATAGTTTCCTTAAATTGATCTAAAATATCATCTATGTGAGGAAGGGGATAACGATTTTTTATTGTTATCTTATTGAGTTCTCGGTAATTAATGCACATTCTCCACGAGCCATCTTTCTTTCTCACCAAAATGAATGGTGACCCACATGGTGATGTACTAGGCCCGATAAATCCCTTCTCAAGCAACTCCTGCACCTGCTTCTTGATTTCATCATTCTCTAAAGCAGAAAACCTGTACATTCTAATGTTAGGCAAAGGAGCATCTTGCTGCAAAATAATAGCATGTACTATTTCCTTTTTGGGTGGCAGACCTTTAGGTTCTTGAAACAAGATATCATACTCTGGAACAACCTTTTCTAAATCAGCTTGTTGTTTAGCATTATAGCCCTCAAATACATTGGCTTTATTAGGTTTATTTTCCTTTACAACCATCCATAAGAATTGTTTGCATGAATTTATCATTCTTTTCATCTGCCCTGAGTTTATGAGAATATAACTATTCTTCAACTTATGATCTCTTACAAAGTATTCGATTCCATCTTTAACAAGTAGATACTTGTTCTCAGCTCTATAGAAAATAGCTTTTCTATCATACAAGTAAGGACTTCCTAAAACAATTCCACATATATCCAGAGGAATTATGTCTAACTCAACCTCATCTACAAATGATGACCCAAAAGAAAACTTGAGTTTGCATTGTCTAGTCATTTGTAGTTGTGCTTTATCATCCAACCATCCTAATTGGTATGGTTTCTTGTGAGGTGTAGTTGCTAATCCCAATTTCTTTACAATTGCTTCAAAAAATAAATTTACTTGTGAGCCACTATCAAACAAAGTATCAATCTTTTGATGTTTGGAAATAACTCGAATATGGAAAAGCTCATGTCTTTTTCTCTCATTTTCTTCATCAGTAATAGATTGTGCAAAATTACTAGTAGATGCTTCAGAATTCTTACCTTTTATTCTTGTGGCTGCAATGTTTGTTTCATCTCCTGAGTCTGACCCCAAATCTTTCTGAATAGCTACAACAGTCTTCTTCTTCTTACCCTTGAACTTCTTAGGTCTTAGCTCTGGATGCAGAATCCAACAATGCTCATCATCATGCCCATCCTTTTTACAGCGAGTGCATGAAGCTTTGATTTTCTATGCAGTGTTAGCCTTCCTTGCTTTCCACTTCTGCCTTCTTTTCTCCTTATCTTGCTTGCAGTGGGTTGGGATGGTTCCCCAACTTATGGATTTCCATTCTTTCCTCTAACTTCTAGATGAGTAGCTTGTATAGATACCTCATCTATACTTGTGGGATTAAACATGAGGATGGTGTGCCTCATGTAGCTGTGTAGACCACCAATGTACTTCGAAAGAGTTTCAAGTGAGTCTAATGAGATTCCTAGAATCAATGCTCTCTTTCTAAATTCTTGAGTGTACCGTTGCACATTTTTCCCTTTCAACTGTCGAAAAGTCTGCCAACTCATCATGGCTTGTTGCATGGAGGCCAATGGATAGAACTGATTTTTGATCGCAGACACAAATTCACTCCAGACAGAGATGGTCTTACCATGTCTTTTCATGTCAGCTTGGGTTCTGCCTTCCCACCAAACCAAGGCGTGGGGTTGCCAGCTAAATCTTGCTCTTGTCTAAGTCGATGTTCTGCACTCTGCAATACACATCAATTTGTCTAATCTAATTTTCCAACTTTTCTGCATTTAACTCTCCATCATATATAGGAAAATCAAATTTAACATCTAGCTTAATCAAAGATGCTTTCTTGTTATGTACAGGACTATTAGGAGGTGTGAGAAAGCTTTCCTCTTTCCCTTTTCCTTTTGAGTGGTCATGGAAGTGTGATTCATCTTCTCCTTTTTCTTGTTTAGAGCCTGATGAATCTTCATCCTTGTGTTTTCTAAAGTCCTTATACATTTCTTCTACCATGGAATTTATGGCCAGGAAGCTTTCTATGAATTGAGGGTCTGGTCCCATAGAACCTTCCTCTGACATTGTCTTCCGAGGATAGACTCTCCCAATTTTAGGATTAGTTTCTACCAACTCTCCTTCTCCTAATTTGAGCTTTGATCTAGTGAGCATTCACAGCTAAACCAACACAAGCTTGTCTAACCTTACAGCCCAGAGCTCTAATACCACTTGATCTGGAAATCACCCTTTGAGTGATCTCAGTTAGAGAATTATTGAATGAAGGTATTATAGACTCATGTGTTGGTGTGTGTCTATGTTATTTTAGGCAATGGATCGAGCGGATTGCAAAATACATAGACACTAGAAAATGGAAAACAACAAGAGAAACACAGTAAGAAAATACAAGAACGCAACAATTAATAAGGAGTTCACCCTATCCTACAGGGCTATGTCTCCAGTCCAGCTTTCAGTAGTGGCCTTCTTTTATTGTGTCTTTAAGGCAGATAATTACAATGAGGAGCTCAGATTGAGTCTCCTGAAACAAAACAATGTTTGGTAGGGTGGTTCTTGGATCCCCCAAGCCACTAGAGTACATAGACTCTTTTCCTTACCAGAACTTGACCTTTCTAGTCTTTAAAGGGAGGAGCCCAATATGGTACTCAATTCCTGACAGGTCCGCTCAGGGATGGCTTGAACCTCTCAAGTTCTTTGGTGCTCGACGTTGCCTTTGGTCAGCTCAGCCTTCTGTCTTTCTGCTTTTTGCTTCACTGTCTTTTCACTTCTCTGACTCTGTCTTCTTCTCCCTGGTTCTTCCTCTCTCTCTCTCTCTCTTCTCTCTCTCTCTCTCTCTCTCTCTCTCTCTCTCTCTCGGTCTTTTCTGTTCTCTGTTCATGGCTTTAAAGCCAATCGATCTCATGATTGCTCGATTCCCCTTCCACCTTCGTCAGATCGCCTGATGTTGTTCACTTGGAACTCCCTGTCTTTGCATCATGGTAATCAGCTCATAGGGAGTGGCCACTTGTCCTCTCGTGAACTGCGTCAGCTTTTCCTCATTGGATTGGTTCTTCCGTTACATTATAGAATGAGTCATCTGCCACCTCAACGATCAAATCGAACCTCAAATCCTTGTAGATCTCGACTTAATCCCCTGTCAAATCTGGTTCTTTCATCAGGCGCATTCTCAGCCGTTAGATCTAGAGCCCCTAGATCCAACGTCATTCGCACATTTCACGTGGTTGACTTGCTCGACCGTTAGCGTGCGATGAGCGGCGATTTTCTCTCTCCTCTGCCTACCACGCCTCAGGTGTTGAATGGAAACGCTAGGTTTAAGCCAAATCCGCTTACCACACAAGGATGCCCCTGATATACTACCGATTTTGGAGCACGGGTCCCACCTTTAGCCTTTAGCACTTTCGCCACAGTTTTTCCGGCTTCCATGTGATCGAGTGCTTCGAGGCCTTTCCTTCTCGAGGGGTTTTTCCCAGCGATTAGAAACTGCCTCCTTTTCCCGACTTGGGCTTCCCAAGTGCCATTTTCGCCTCCTGCGCAGTCTCCATGGGCCTCGGTCAGCGCGCTTTGACCGAGGTCCTCGTCATTCCACACTGGCTACCAACTGTCATTGTTCAGAGGTTTTTCTGATTGCTCTGCGCTCTTGAATACGAAGTTTGTCCTGATCTGATACAGTCATAGTACTTTGATTATTCTTCATGGATCCAATTCGGATCAAGGGTTGCTGGTGAGAAAAAGCTCAGGGAATCAGAAGAGGGGGCCTTTAACATCTGGTTGATGTTCTGAGCATTAATGGTAATCAGCATGTCTCCATTTTGAGCCATTGCTACTCTCTGTACATATTCATAATGGGCTTGGCACCAGGTTATCAGATCTTGGAAGCTATGAGTTTTTGGGAATGAAAAAAGGGGCAAATGAGTCTCCTAGAACCTGATTTGATCCCCCTGGTTAATGTATTTTTGTTTTAACCATGGGTGCAATTTGATAAAATCAAATTCACACTCACAATCTGAAACTTTAAACGGGGCATCAGCCACGGGAATCCACTCTAGATCAACGGGGGCGATGGAAGGGCTTGCTTCTTCAATGTTTTTCTGGGTTTTGACTATGGGAGCCATTATGCTGGAAGATGAGCTTAAAGTGTATTGAGATGGATGAAGAAAGGTTGCAGTAGCTTTTTGAACAGGGGCAATTTACAGAGGAAGGGAATTAGCAGGAAATAGGATCAAAGGAAAGAAAATTATTATCATCACTTAAACAGGTTATTTGTAGGTAATTTACAATTTACTATTTAAATATTATCGTAGGAGATTTATTACAAGAATGGTAATTTTACAACGGGTTTATAGGAGTTAATGGCCAACAGGACAGGAGCGGTGTAATGGATCACTATGTGGCAGTAATTGAGTGGACAGAGGGAAACTGATAATTGAGGTGGTGGATGAGCTGGAGGCATGGAAATGAATGAGGAAAAGCGGATGTGGAAGGTGCGGTGATGAATGAGTTGACAGGTCAAAACCGTTGGTGTATTTCTTATGGTGAGCAGGTCATGGTTTTGGGCTAAGGGGACCTGAAATCATGTTGTTTTACCACGTAAGAGAAAACGAGTGGCCATTAAAACCACCTTTTTGGGGGTCTTGCCCACGTTAACCAAAAACAGTGAAGAAAGGGGCCCGAAATGGATCCTTCATCGTTGATCTCGGTGGGGTTGATCTTGACCATCGAAAGTTAGAGGCCGCTTAGAAGGCGCTTGATGTGACATTTTGTCACTTCTAACTTCATAATAAAATCATGCATTGTTGATTATTTGCAAGATAATAAACTTTATCAACATAATTAAGCCTCGATTAAGGAATTTAAGCATTATTTAAACTAAATAACAAATTTCAAAGGCGCATTTGAACTAGCAGCCTTAATTTTTATTTTCTAAAGCAATTTTTTTTGTTTATTGCTTATCTAACATTTTATCATTTGCCTTCCTTTTTATAGAGCAACTACCCTAAAATTTTATATGATATGGACCTAAAATAATAATAATTCCTAACATTTTTTATTTTCAATTTTCCTTTTGGTCCATATCCTAGCTTATCATTATACAATGGTATTTTTGATTTTTTTCAACTAATGGCTAACTTATCAAAAACAAAGATGCTACAACACCCTATTCGAAATAGAGGAAAAGGTAGAAATAAATTTGTATCCAGGTGAGATTGACACTCTAAAGCTAAATCATTGGCTGTAGCAATTAGAATTATATTTAAGTATTCGCCATATAGAGGAAGAATAGAAGATTTCATTTACTCGGTTGAAATTAGAGGGACATGCCTTAACTTTGTGGGTAAGAAACACGAAAACCTTGAGGTTGGAGGAATATCCTCTAGAGACTAAGTGGGAGGGTTTCAAAAGCCTCATAAATTCACAATTTTACTCTGTCGGGTGCATAGAGGACCAATGGGTCTCGTTTCATTATTTTAGGCAGAAGAAAGGCTAGATTGTACATGAGTACTCCATAGAGTTCAAAAAAATGGCCATAAGGTTGGGTATCTCCCCAAACAACCTAAATGTACTCCTCAAGTATTTGATGGGTCCACACAACCATCTACAAAAGTAATTGATGTTGTTTAAATCTAGATCAATGGACAAATCTTACATACAGGAACAATACCTAGAGAACATAAGCGAGAAGAAAAGGAAATCGAGTGGTTCGAAGCAAAAGGAACACCAAGGTGCTTCTAAGGAGGGGAAGAAGAAGCGGAAAGGGTGAACATATAAAAGGAAAGAAGCCACAACACACAAGTGCAAAGATCCCAACAACCACTAAAATAATTGTAAGATTGATGGTTGTACAGAGGCAAAGTGTTGCAAGTTGCATCTAAAGCTTAACTTGAAGATAAAAAAGAAAGATATAAAGAAGAAGAATCTCACGACCACTGATTCAAGTAACCGGGTTGAAAATAGCTCGGACGTGGATGAGAATATCATCTATACATCAATGCAGAAGGAGGTGAACCTAAGTAGCCTTCAACAACAAGAAGAGAAGGAAAAATTACCAAACTATTCCACATAAAGATACAAGTCAAGAAGAGAAAGATTGATGCTTTATTTGACTTGGGATCACAGGAAAATATCATTGTGGCAAAGACAGTCAACGAATTGGGATTGGAAGTTCATGATCATACAAGCCCATATCCATTAGGATGGGTGCAATGTTCTAGAAGTTGTCACAACTTCTTCTTCACCTCACATGCTTTTATAGTAGACTACCTATACACCCCAATGTTTGGTAATGGGGATTTTTGCAATAGATGCATCTCATGTTCCACTTCTCTCTTGGGTGGTAACCCTTTAGGTTCCTAGAAAACATCCTCGTATTCTTGTAACAACTCTTCTAGTTGTTGTTTTGGTTTCGAGTACACCCCTCCATGGATGACTATCCTCTCACTGACTCTTCTATTGATTGATTTTCTCTTAAAAACAATAAAGCATACTTATTTCTAGAAATGGTCATTTTTTGTGCTTCATTCGCACTTATAAGTGAAATTTTTTACTTACGCTTATGTGTCTTGATGTTGAAGGATTTTGCATGGAACGAGTATTAATTACACGTTGTGCACAATCAGTTATATTTATATGAACACATTACATATTAATATTTATATACATGTATAGTGTTGAAATAATTTACATTTTTATTATATTTAGAATTGTTTTATCTTAAACTTGAGTGTTACTTAGATTTGAATGGGCTCTTTTGGATAAAAGGAGTCATTCATGGAGTTTAGTGTATAGACTCTTTTCCTTACCAGAACTTGACCTTTGTGGTCTTTAAAGGGAGGAGCCCAATATGGTACTCAATTCCTGCCAGGTCCGCTCAGGGATGGCTTGAACCTCTCAAGTTCTTTGGTGCTCAACGTTGCCTTTGGTCAGCTCAGCCTTCTGTCTTTCTGCTTTTTGCTTCACTGTTTTTTCACTTCTTTGACTCTGTCTTCTTCTCTCTGGTTCTTCCTCTCGGTGTTCTCTCTCTCTCTCTCTCTCTCTCTCTCTCTCTCTCTCTCTCTCTCTCTCTCTCTCTCGGTCTTTTCTTTTCTCTGTTCATGGCTTTAAAGCCAATCGATCTCATGATTGCTCGATTCCCCTTCCACCTTCGTCGGATCGCCTGATGTTGTTCACTTGGAACTCCCTGTCTTTGCATCATGGTAATCAGCTCATAGGGAGTGGCCACTTGTCCTCTCGTGAACTGCGCCAGCTTTTCCGCATTGGCTCGGTTCTTCCGTTACATTATAGAATGAGTCATCTGCCACCTCAACGATCAAATCGAACCTCAAATCCTTGTAGATCTCGGCTTGATCCCCTGTCAAATCTGGTTCTTTCATCAGGTGCATTCTCATCCGTTAGATCTGGAGCCCCTAGATCCAACGTCATTCGCACATTTCACGTGGTTGACTTGCTCGACTGTTAGCGTGCGATGAGTGGCAGTTTTCTCTCTCCTTTGCCTACCACGCCTTAGGTGTTGAATGGAAACGCTAGGTTTAAGCCAAATCCGCTTACCACCCAAGGATGCCCCTGATATACCGCCGATTTTGGAGCACAGGTCCCACCTTTAGCCTTTAGCACTTTCGCCACAGTTTTCCCGGCTTCCATGTGATCGAGTGCTTCGAGGCCTTTCCTTCTCGAGGGGTTTTTCCCAGCGATCAGAAACTGCCTCCTTTTCTCGACTTGGGCTTTCCAAGTGCCATTTTCGCTTCTTGCGCAGTCTCCATGGGCCTCGGTCAGCGCGCTTTGACCGAGGTCCTCGTCATTCCACACTGGCTACCAACTGTCATTGTTCAGAGGTTTTTCTGATTTCTCTGCGCTCTTGAATTCGAAGTTTGTCCTGATCTGATACAGTCATAGTACTTTGATTATTCTTCATGGATCCAATTTGGATCAAGGGTTGCTGGTGAGAAAAAGCTCAGGGAATCAGAAGAGGGGGGCTTTAACATCTGGTTGATGTTTTGAGCATTAATGGTAATTAGCATGTCTCCATTTTGAGCCATTGCTACTCTCTGTACATATTCATAATGGGCTTGGCACCAGGTTATCAGATCTTGGAAGCTATGAGTTTTTGAGAATGAAAAAAGGGGCAAATGAGTCTCTTAGAACCTGATTTGATCCCCTTGGTTAATGTATTTTTGTTTTAACCATGGGTGCAATTCGATAAAATCAAATTCACACTCACAATCTGAAACTTTAAACAGGGCATCAGCCACAGGAATCTACTCTAGATCAACGGGGGCGATGGAGGGGCTTGCTTCTTCAATGTTTTTCTGGGTTTTGACTATGGGAGCCATTATGCTGGAAGATGAGCTTAAAGTTTATTGAGATGGATGATGAAAGGTTGCAGTAGCTTTTTGAACAGGGGCAATTTACAGAGGAAGGGAATTAGCAGGAAATAGGATCAGAGGAAAGAAAATTATTATCATCACTTAAACAGGTTATTTGTAGGTAATTTACAATTTACTATTTAAATATTATCGTAGGAGATTTATTACAAGAATGGTAATTTTACAACGGGTTTATAGGAGTTAATGGCCAACAGGACAGGAGCGGTGTAATGGATCACTACGTGGCAGTAATTGAGTGGACAGAGGGCAACTGATAATTGAGTTGGTGGATGAGCTGGAGGCATGGAAATGAATGAGGAAAAGCGGATGTGGAAGGTGCGGTGATGAATGAGTTGACAGGTCAAAACCGTTGGTGTATTTCGTATGGTGAGCAGGTCATGGTTTTGGGCTAAGGGGACCTGAAATCATGTCGTGTTACCACGTAAGAGAAAACGAGTGGCCATTAAAACCACCTTTTTGGGGGTCTTGCCCACGTTAACCAAAAACAGTGAAGGGGGCCCGAAATGGATCCTTCGTCATTGATCTCAGTGGGGTTGATCTTGACCATCGAAAGTTAGAGGCTGCTTAGAAGGCGCTTGATGTGACATTTTGTCACTTCTAACTTCATAATAAAATCATGCATTGTTGATTATTTGCAGGATAATAAACTTTATCAACATAATTAAGCCTCGATTAAGGAATTTAAGCATTATTTAAACTAAATAACAAATTTCAAAGGCGCATTTGAACTAGCAGCCTTAATTTTTATTTTCTAAAGCAATTTTTTTTGTTTATTGCTTATCTAACATTTTATCATTTGCCTTCCTTTTTATAGAGCAACTACCCTAAAATTTTATATGATATGGACCTAAAATAATAATAATTCCTAACATTTTTTATTTTCAATTTTCCTTTTGGTCCATATCCTAGCTTATCATTATACAATGGTATTTTTGATTTTTTTCAACTAATGGCTAACTTATCAAAAACAAAGATGCTACAACACCCTATTCGAAATAGAGGAAAAGGTAGAAATAAATTTGTATCCAGGTGAGATTGACACTCTAAAGCTAAATCATTGGCTGTAGCAATTAGAATTATATTTAAGTATTCGCCATATAGAGGAAGAATAGAAGATTTCATTTACTCGGTTGAAATTAGAGGGACATGCCTTAACTTTGTGGGTAAGAAACACGAAAACCTTGAGGTTGGAGGAATATCCTCTAGAGACTAAGTGGGAGGGTTTCAAAAGCCTCATAAATTCACAATTTTACTCTGTCGGGTGCATAGAGGACCAATGGGTCTCGTTTCATTATTTTAGGCAGAAGAAAGGCTAGATTGTACATGAGTACTCCATAGAGTTCAAAAAAATGGCCATAAGGTTGGGTATCTCCCCAAACAACCTAGATGTACTCCTCAAGTATTTGATGGGTCCACACAACCATCTACAAAAGTAATTGATGTTGTTTAAATCTAGATCGATGGACAAATCTTACATACAGGAACAATACCTAGAGAACATAAGCGAGAAGAAAAGGAAATCGAGTGGTTCAAAGCAAAAGGAACACCAAGGTGCTTCAAAGGAGGGGAAGAAGAAGTGGAAAGGGTGAACATATAAAAGGAAAGAAGCCACAACACACAAGTGCAAAGATCCCAACAACCACTACAATAATTGTAAGATTGATGGTTGTACAGAGGCAAAGTGTTGCAAGTTGCATCTAAAGCTTAACTTGAAGATAAAAAAGAAAGATATAAAGAAGAAGAATATCACGACAACTGATTCAAGTAACCGGGTTGAAAATAGCTCGGACGTGGATGAGAATATCATCTATACATCAATGCAGAAGGAGGTGAACCTAAGTAGCCTTCAACAACAAGAAGAGAAGGAAAAATTACCAAACTATTCCACATAAAGATACAAGTCAAGAAGAGAAAGATTGATGCTTTATTTGACTTGGGATCACAGGAAAATATCATTGTGGCAAAGAAAGTCAACAAATTGGGATTGGAAGTTCATGATCATACAAGCCCATATCCATTAGGATGGGTGCAATGTTCTAGAAGTTGTCACAACTTCTTCTTCACCTCACTTGCTTTTATAGTAGACTACCTATACACCCCAATGTTTGGTAATGGAGATTTTGGCAATAGATGCATCTCATGTTCCACTTCTCTCTTGGGTGGTAACACTTTAGGTTCCTAGAAAACATCCTCGTATTCTTGTAACAACTCTTCTAGTTGTTGTTTTGGTTTCGAGTACACCCCTCCATGGATGACTATCCTCTCACTGACTCTTCTATTGATTGATTTTCTCTTAAAAACAATAAAGCATACTTATTTCTAGAAATGGTCATTTTTTGTGCTTCATTCGCACTTATAAGTGAAATTTTTTACTCACGCTTATGTGTCTTGATGTTGAAGGATTTTGCATGGAACGAGTATTAATTACACGTTGTGCACAATCAGTTATATTTATATGAACACATTACATATTAATATTAATATACATGTATAGTGTTGAAATAATTTACATTTTTATTATATTTAGAATTGTTTTATCTTAAACTTGAGTGTTACTTAGATTTGAATGGGCTCTTTTGGATAAAAGGAGTCATTCATGGAGTTTAGTGTATAGACTCTTTTCCTTACCAGAACTTGACCTTTGTGGTCTTTAAAGGGAGGAGCCCAATATGGTACTCAATTCCTGCCAGGTCCGCTCAGGGATGGCTTGAACCTCTCAAGTTCTTTGGTGCTCAACGTTGCCTTTGGTCAGCTCAGCCTTCTGTCTTTCTGCTTTTTGCTTCACTGTCTTTTCACTTCTCTGACTCTGTCTTCTTCTCTCTGGTTCTTCCTCTCGGTGTTCTCTCTCTCTCTCTCTCTCTCTCTCTCTCTCTCTCTCTCTCTCTCTCGGTCTTTTATGTTCTCTGTTCATGGCTTTAAAGCCAATCGATCTCATGATTGCTCGATTCCCCTTCCACCTTCGTCGGATCGCCTGATGTTGTTCACTTGGAACTCCCTGTCTTTGCATCATGGTAATTAGCTCATAGGGAGTGGCCACTTGTCCTCTCGTGAACTGCGCCAGCTTTTCCGTATTGGCTCGGTTCTTCCGTTACATTATAGAATGAGTCATCTACCACCTCAACGATCAAATCGAACCTCAAATCCTTGTAGATCTCGGCTTAATCCCCTGTCAAATCTGGTTCTTTCATCAGGTTCATTCTCATCCGTTAGATCTGGAGCCCCTAGATCCAACGTCATTCGCACATTTCACGTGGTTGACTTGATCGACTGTTAACGTGCGATGAGTGGCGGTTTTCTCTCTCCTCTGCCTACCACGCCTTAGGTGTTGAATGGAAACGCTAGGTTTAAGCCAAATCTGCTTACCACCCAAGGATGCCCCTAATATACCGCCGATTTTGGAGCACGGGTCCCACCTTTAGCCTTTAGCACTTTCGCCACAGTTTTCCCGGCTTCCATGTGATCGAGTGCTTCGAGGCCTTTCCTTCTCAAGTGGTTTTTCCCAGCGATCAGAAACTGCCTCCTTTTCCCGACTTGGGCTTTCCAAGTGCGATTTTCGCCTCCTGCGCAGTCTCCATGGGCCTCGGTCAGCGCGCTTTGACCGAGGTCCTCGTCATTCCACACTGGCTACCAACTGTCATTGTTCAGAGGTTTTTCTTATTTCTCTGCGCTCTTGAATTCGAAGTTTGTCCTGATCTGATACAGTCATAGTACTTTGATTATTCTTCATGGATCCAATTCGGATCAAGGGTTGCTGGTGAGAAAAAGCTCAGGGAATCAGAAGAGGGGGGCTTTAACATCTGGTTGATGTTCTGAGCATTAATGGTAATCAGCATGTCTCCATTTTGAGCCATTGCTACTCTCTGTACATATTCATAATGGGCTTGGCACCAGGTTATCAGATCTTGGAAGCTATGAGTTTTTGAGAATGAAAAAAAGGGCAAATGAGTCTCTTAGAACCTGATTTGATCCCCTTGGTTAATGTATTTTTGTTTTAACCATGGGTGCAATTCGATAAAATCAAATTCACACTCACAATCCGAAACTTTAAACAGGGCATCAGCCACGGGAATCCACTCTAGATCAACGGGGGCGATGGAGAGGCTTGCTTCTTCAATGTTTTTCTAGGTTTTGACTATGGGAGCCGTTATGCTGGAAGATGAGCTTAAAGTTTATTGAGATGGATGATGAAAGGTTGCAGTAGCTTTTTGAACAGGGGAAATTTATAGAGGAAGGGAATTAGCAGGAAATAGGATCAGAGGAAAGAAAATTATTATCATCACTTAAACAGGTTATTTGTAGGTAATTTACAATTTACTATTTAAATATTACCGTAGGAGATTTATTACAAGAATGGTAATTTTACAACGGGTTTATAGGAGTTAATGGCCAACAGGACAGGAGCGGTGTAATGGATCACTACGTGGCAGTAATTGAGTGGACAGAGGTCAACTGATAATTGAGGTGGTGTATGAGCTGGAGGCATGGAAATGAATGAGGAAAAGCGGATGTGGAAGGTGTGGTGATGAATGAGTTGACAAGTCAAAACCGTTGGTGTATTTCGTATGGTGAGCAGGTCATGGTTTTGGGCTAAGGGGACTTGAAATCATGTCGTGTTACCACGTAAGAGAAAACGAGTGGCCATTAAAACCACCTTTTTGGGGGCCTTTCCCACGTTAACCAAAAACAGTGAAGGGGGCCCGAAATGGATCCTTCGTCGTTGATCTCGGTGGGGTTGATCTTGACCATCGAAAGTTAGAGGCCGCTTAGAAGGCGCTTTATGTGACATTTTGTCACTTCTAACTTCATAATAAAATCATGCATTGTTGATTATTTGCAAGATAATAAACTTTATCAACATAATTAAGCCTCGATTAAGGAATTTAAGCATTATTTAAACTAAATAACAAATTTCAAAGGTGCATTTGAACTAGCAGCCTTAATTTTTATTTTCTAAAGCAATTTTTTTTGTTTATTGCTTATCTAACATTTTATCATTTGCCTTCCTTTTTATAGAGCAACTACCCTAAAATTTTATATGATATGGACCTAAAATACTAATAATTCCTAACATTTTTTATTTTCAATTTTCCTTTTGGTCCATATCCTAGCTTATCATTATACAATGGTATTTTTGATTTTTTTCAACTAATGGCTAACTTATCAAAAACAAAGATGCTACAACACCCTATTCGAAATAGAGGAAAAGGTACAAATAAATTTGTATCCAGGTGAGATTGACACTCTAAAGCTAAATCATTGGCTGTAGCAATTAGAATTATATTTAACTGTTCGCCATATAGAGGAAGATTAGAAGATTTCATTTGCTCGGTTGAAATTAGAGGGACATGCCTTAACTTTGTGGGTAAGAAACATGAAAACCTTGAGGTTGGAGGAATATCCTCTAGAGACTAAGTGGGAGGGTTTCAAAAGCCTCATAAATTCACAATTTTACTCTGTCAGGTGCATAGAGGACCAATGGGTCTCGTTTCATTATTTTAGGCAGAAGAAAGGCTAGATTGTACATGAGTACTCCATACAGTTCAAAAAAATGGCCATAAGGTTGGGTATCTCCCCAAACAACCTAGATGTACTCCTCAAGTATTTGATGGGTCCACACAACCATCTACAAAAGTAATTGATGTTGTTTAAATCTAGATCGATGGACAAATCTTACATACAAGAACAATACCTAGAGAACATAAGCGAGAAGAAAAGGAAATCGAGTGGTTCGAAGAAAAAGGAACACCAAGGTGCTTCGAAGGAGGGGAAGAAGAAGTGGAAAGGGTGAACATATAAAAGGACAGAAGCCACAACACACAAGTGCAAAGATCCCAACAACCACTACAATAATTGTAAGATTGATGGTTGTACAGAGGAAAAGTGTTGCAAGATGCATCTAAAGCTTAACTTGAAGATAAAAAAGAAAGATATAAAGAAGAAGAATCTCACGGTCACTGATTCAAGTAACCGGGTTGAAAATAGCTCGGACGTGGATGAGAATATCATCTATACATCAATGCAGAAGGAGGTGAACCTAAGTAGCCTTCAACAACAAGAAGAGAAGGAAAAATTACCAAACTATTCCACATAAAGATACAAGTCAAGAAGAGAAAGATTGATGCTTTATTTGACTTGGGATCACAGGAAAATATCATTGTGGCAAAGACAGTCAACAAATTGGGATTGGAAGTTCATGATCATACAAGCGCATATCCATTAGGATGGGTGCAATGTTCTAGAAGTTGTCACAACTTCTTCTTCACCTCACTTGCTTTTATAGTAGACTACCTATACACCCCAATGTTTCGTAATGGGGATTTTAACAATAGATGCATCTCATGTTCCACTTCTCTCTTGGGTGGTAACCCTTTAGGTTCCTAGAAAACATCCTCGTATTCTTGTAACAACTCTTCTAGTTGTTGTTTTGGTTTCGAGTACACCCCTCCATGGATGACTATCCTCTCACTGACTCTTCTATTGATTGATTTTCTCTTAAAAACAATAAAGCATACTTATTTCTAGAACTGGTCATTTTTTGTGCTTCATTCACACTTATAAGTGAAATTTTTTACTTACCCTTATGTGTCTTGATGTTGAAGGATTTTGCATGGAACGAGTATTAATTACACGTTGTGCACAATCAGTTATATTTATATTAACACATTACATATTAATATTTATATACATGTATAGTGTTGAAATAATTTACATTTTTATTATATTTAGAATTGTTTTATCTTAAACTTGAGTGTTACTTAGATTTGAATGGGCTCTTTTGGATAAAAGGAGTCATTCATGGAGTTTAGTGTAGAGACTTGAGATGCAAAGGAGAAGCCGAGGAAGAGACTTAGGGTCATTCACGGAGTTTTAAGGTTGAAGCCAAAATGTGATTTATGGGGTAAATAGGTCACTTGACATTTTCACTATAAATTTTCTTCTAAGAGGTTTTGGAACTTAATATGAGAGAGTGTTTAGAAGGGAGCAAAGAAGCTTTAGTATATTCCCACATATCAACTAATAGTTAAATATTCTAACCAAGCACTTGGCAAGAAGGAAGTTTGATGAATTCAAAAGTAGACTTGGATTGGTACATAATTCCTTCCTCACTAAGAAGAAGCTTTTAGAATTATTGCTTGAATAGGAATCTCTAAATAAGTTTAGTGTGAACAAAGAAGATGTCATTTCAAATATTTTGGAGAAAGCAAATTTAAAATAGTAATTTTATTTTAGAGTTGACTTTATAAAAGAAAGTGAACCTTCGCTAGAATAAGTCTATAAAACTATATTTCATGCAGCCATGACATGGAATAGGAGTAAACTAAAAAATATATTAAGCTATATTTCATGCATCCATGACATGGAATAGGAGTAAACTAAAAAAATATATTAGGACTTTGGTCTTGGCAGAAAGTATAAAAATAGGTCGAGATAGTGGTTTTCACACAAACTAATGGAGAACCATGGAAAGATGCATTTTTTACTGTTCATGCTTGCGTATAGATATCTCACAATTTTGTACAATCATATGGAACAATTTCATATGATCATATAAACATGCCATACATACAAACTGTTAAATAAATCGAGCACAAATTTAATATTGTTTTTAGTAGGTTGTCTCTAAAGCAAGTTTTTCAAGCTCACTTTAGAGTGAGTTTTAACATACATGTAACGTTCTTTTTTAATAAATAATTTTAAAATTTAGAACAATTTTCAAGCTCAATTTAGAGTGAGTTTTAACATAGCTGTAACGTTCTTTTTTAATAAATAATTTTAAAATTTAGAACAGTTTTAAAATTAATTTAGAATAATTACTTATATATATGAGAAATTGATTTATATATTAATAAATATTCAATTAAAATATTTAGAAAAAAAATCAAACTTAAAAAACATATTTTTAATTTACTTAATTTAGTGGAATTAAAAAAAAAAAACATTCCACTAGATTTGTACTTGTAAAACGTAGTTGGTATGAGGCCAAAATATGGTTGAGGATGCCTCTTTGATGCTTAGGAAGACTGGATATCTTGCTTATTGTGTGAGTATCATAATCTTATGAAAGGAATAATTATAGTCGATGAGCACTTTAATCACAGAGTGGGATTGTTGTACATTTTTACAAGTAATGAGGATGCGTTCCGGCCGACGTGAAAGGTCAGACGTGATGACCTGACGTTTCCGGACATGAAAGGCCAATGTGGTATAAATCAAATGACAGTTTTCTATTTTCAAAAGCCCAAGTAAGTAAGGGGACCGTTGAATTTTAATAAAACAATAATGGCATTTGGCTGCAGCACCTGCAATGCCCAATTCGATGAGGAGGAAGAGCAGGTGTTTCATCGCAAGTCTCAGTGGCACCGCTACAATCTCAAGAGAGAGGTATATGCATTAACTAATTAATTTGTTATTATCACACAATGGAATGGACAGTACAGTATTTTAAGTTTTATCTGTCTTTAACGGAAATTATTAATGCATTCTCATTCTCATTCTCATTCTCAATTAATGTACTTTAAGTTTTATCTGTCTTTAACGGAAATTATTAATGTATTTTAAGTTTTATCTGTCTTTAACGGAAATTATTAATCCAGTGGCAGAAGCTTTATTTGAAAACAAACGGCAAGCTTTTCGTGATGAACAGTCGAAGAGGAAGCAGATGTATGGCAGCGGCTTTTTTAGCAGCTCCTCCGAATCACCACAGTGGGATGCCGCCCGCTGCTTCATATGTGATTTCAGGACCGTTGAGAGGTGTATAGAGCATATGCACAAGCAGCATGGCCTTTTTATTCCTCATGCAGAATCTTTGAAAGATCCCCGAGGATTACTCAGTTACCTTGGGGGTACGGTATGTTTATTTATATTTCATAAGGATATGATGTTTCTCAAGATCATATGTATGTAAATTATATCGTATTATTTCTCTGCTAGCTCAGAATTGGAACTGAATTCTTATTCTCTTTTCCTTTTTTCATTTTTTATGCCATCGCAGGTTGCCAACGGTTTCATTTGTTTGTATTGCAATGAGGAACGACAACCATTTTCAAGCCTAGAAGCTGTTAGGAATCATATGATCTCTAAAAGCCACTGCAAATTACACTATGGAGATGGAGATGGAGATGAAGAAGAAAATAGGCATTTAGATCAGTTTTATGAAACGCAAATAGTGGCTGCACAAAAAGAAGTTAAATTCGAGTTGGGGTTAGGAGGTACTGAACTAGTCATCAAGAGAAAGTCTGAAGATGGAACAACATCAGAGTCAAACAAGATACTTGGTTCTCGTCAATTTCTTCGTTATTACCATCAGAAGCCCCGTCCCACAGCTGACAGAGATCATGTTATTTCTGCTGCTGCATTACAACATAGCAGGCATCGAAACATGTGTTTGCAAGGCGTGCTGACTAAAGACAAACTTGACCAGATATCGCGGCTGCCCAATCAAGAAACTAGGAACTACCGATCTCGTGATGCAAAATCTAGCTATGGCCAGTCCCCTCCAAACAAAATAAAATCTTTCCATAAGTAGTACTACTAATTCAAATATCCTACCTCCTACCTACGTTGACATGGCAAACATTTTTATACTCAATTACAAAAACATGAATGTTACATTTTTGGGATATTTTTCTTATATAGTGATATTCTCCTTAAAAGAAGTTTGAGGTATGAGTATATATATATATTTATTTCATATGAGTATATATGTATTTATTTGATTTTTTAACTAATATGTTTGAATGTATAATGAGATTTAATATTTTGAAAATTTTAAAATAATATAAAGGTGAAATCCCAACAAATATTTGTTGCATTTAAAATTAAAAGTCAAAATATAAAATAAGGATACTTGAAAATATCTAACAATAAGAATATTATGTTTCAATTATTTTATATAATATATAGATATTTTATTGTTGTTGTTATTATTATTTTATTATTTTAAAATAAATGGCTCATATTGAAATAATTATAATTTAATTCATATGAGTATTAAAATATTTATTTATGATAAAAAAAATTACATTTGAGTATTACTTAATTTCAATAATATTAATGGCAATAACATTCTTGTTCACTTGATTTGTTCATTACCAGTTTGTTCATTACCAATAGAGTGTTGGAAGACACTATGGGAGGAAATGTAGCACACCTATTAAGAGATTCCTCATGGAAGGGGGTTTCGTTGATAGAGATCACAACATAGGAAATTCTCCATCTCATGTCATTAAAACTACCATGGTGCCACTTATCCATTTAAGACATAACGGCTTAATACCATCTTTGGCGTACAACGTCCAACGAGTCAGTCTCGATACTAACCATCATATGGAACTACCACCATCTATGAATCCATGCCCTCCGCAACATTCATCAATTATCTAGGATAGCATTCTGGGTATAGAATGCTTTCGGTGGACAATTCTACAACTTGACCTTGTAAAAAATAACATGTGCTTCTCATAGCATGACGGGTCACTCCAGCATGCCCTTATTAAAAACTACTTATGACTAATGCTCCCGCAGACCACATTAACCTATTATTTATGGTTTTGAATCAGATGTTTACCAACAATTTTTTTTCACCATTAAAAATTCTACCAAATAAAATTTATTTTTTTATTTTTTAAACTCCATTCCCCAATAAAATATTTCTTTTAAACTCATTTCACCAATACATCATTATTAGTTTTTAAAAAAAAATTACTACAAACCTTTTTTTTTCACTACAAAATAATTTTACAATCCACTTTACACCATCTGCATTTAGTAAAATTAAAACACCAATAAAATCACCAAAAACATTAATTTCTCAACAAACTCAACTACCACTTGCCTTATAAAATAGTGAAATCAAAATCAAAATCTGAATATAAGATCAAAATCTGAAAATATAC
>APFE031151339.1:3388-32404 GCA_000404065.3 Pinus taeda
ATGAAATCATCGTTCTAATGGTCTCCTGTCTTGCTACTGGTGCAAATGTCTCTTCATAATCAATTCCATACTTCTGTGTGAATCCTTTGGCAACTAATCTTGCTTTGTGTCTTTCAACACTCCCATCACTGTTAAATTTAGTCTTATAGACCCATTTGGTGCAAATCTTTTTCTTGTCATGTGGAAGCTCTGTCAACTTCCAAGTGTCATTCCTTTGAATGGAATCCATCTCTTCTTGCATGGCTTGCATCCAAACATCATTAGTACATGCATCTTCAAAACATGATGGTTCAAATTCAGCCTTGGCTAATAAAGCAAAATTGACTATCTCACCTATTGGGCTTTCTTCATGTGCTTGATTTGCACTCCTCTCATAGATATCACTCAATCTTCTTACCTTCCTTGTATAACTTGGAGGAGAAGATGGACTTGAACTTGATGTTGAAGAAATTGATGAAGGGCTGCTTGGTGGAGTTAAGCCACTAGTTACAGAAACATTAGTTGGCTGCTCATGATCATTATCAACAATTATATCATCATTCAAAACAGATTTGATCTTCTCAACATGGCCTTTTTGATGACCATAAACTCCCCCTTCATCAAAAATTACATCTCTTGAGACAATAAGCTTGTTAGTTAGAGGATTATACAATTTATAAGCCTTGCTTATCTCACTATACCCAATAAAAATGCATAACTCACTCTTTGCATCTAACTTTTTTCTATTTTGATCAGGTACATGCACATAAGACAAGCAACCAAAAACTTTGAAATGATTAACATTAGGCTTTTTTTCATACCAAGCTTCATAAGGAGTCATATTTTCCAGTGCACTGGTGGGGCTACGGTTGAGGATGTATACTGCTGTAGCAACTGCATCTCCCCAACAAGAGTTGCTCAATCCCTTAGTTTGTAGCATGCATCTTGCTATTTCAACCACAGTACGATTTTTTCTTTCAGCTATGCCATTCTGCTGGGGTGTGTATGATGTAGTATGCTGCCTCTTGATGCCATTCACATCACAATAATTTTGGAAAGCTTTTGAGCAGAATTCTCCTCCACGGTCAGTCCGCAAACATTTGATCTTACATCCTCTCTCATTTTCTACAAGGGCTTTGAACTTCTTGAATGTATCTAGGGCTTCACTTTTGGCCTTTAAAAAATATACCCAACAATTTCGTGAGTAATCATCAATAAAAGTGATGAAATATGATGACTTACCCAAACTCTTAGTCTGCATAGGACCACATATGTCTGAATGAACAAGCTGAAGTGGGTGATGAGCTCTCCATGCACTACCCTTTGGAAACCTTTCCCTTGCATGCTTTCCTTTAGCACATCCTTCACAAACCTCCTTATGCTCTTCTACCTTAGGCAAACCAGAAACTAATGGATGTGAGGTTAGAAACTTCAAACTCTGAAAATTTAAATGCCCATACCTGAGATGCCATAACCAACTTGAATCCTCATAAGCCATATTAGCAAGATTGTTGTTATGTTCATCAAACCTCAAGGGAAACATCCTATTTCTTGTCATAGGCACAATAGTGATCACCCTATTTCCCTTATTCTTATCATAGATAGTACATGTCTTATTTTCAAAGACTACTTTATAATTTTTCTGACGGAGTTGCCCAACACTCAACAAATTATGCTTAAATTGTGGAGTATAATAAATGTCATGAATACTCTTTATATCTTTTTTTTTTGGACCTCCATAGCTCCTTTCGCAGCAACCTCCAATGATTTATCATCACCAAGCTGGATCTTGGATTTGAAACTTCCATCCTTTGCTGAAAACAACTTCTCATTCCATGTCATATGGTTAGAGCATCCAGAATCGAGGCACCAAACATCTTTACTAGTATTTTCACCTTTGGCATAAGATAAAAATAATTGATCTGGAGGATACTCACTACTTTCTTGAGCATAATTAGCATTTTTACCTTCTTTCAATCTGCATTCTCTTTCAAAGTGACCATACCTGTTACAATGGTAACATTGAACATTTCTCTTATCAAATCTGCCTCTACCTCTTCCTTTGAAACTACCTCTTCCATTTGAGCCACCTCTTCCTCTACCTCTTGAATAATTTTGGTTTTTCCATTTACCTTGACCTTGATGGGTTTTGGTGCTGTTGTTACTTGCATCTTCAATCTTTGTAATTTGTAATTTAGAGGAAAAAGCTTTCTCTACAGCTTCAAAAGTTTCCTTCAATCTTTCTTCATGAGACATCAAAGATCCAACCAATTCATCAAACTGTAGTTTTGTTAAATCCTGTTACATTTCGTTCATGATTTTGCAACATTGATTCCTCTATGTGTTAAAGATCTGCAATACTTTTTTATTCAACTTCATTACTTACAGCTTCTCCAAGTGTAGCCATTTTATGACACACTTTGGACTCTCACAATAGTCACTGATACTTCAGCTCTTGCATCTTTTGAAATTCATCGAAATCTCGCTTCAATGTCGAAGCTTATCACCTAACTTGATCACTACCTTGGTAAGCTCTTGTAGAGTTCTCCAGCAAGCTTGTTGGCAAGTTTTTGCTCCTGATATTCTTGGAAATAAGCTCTTATCAAGAGCTATCTGAATGTGAAACAAAGCTTGAGCATTCTTCTTCCTTGCTTCCTTTTTTGTTGTTCTTTCATTGGCTGTAAGAGCATTCCAATCAGCTGGCTCCTCATATCCTGATTCAACAATCTCCCACAAATCTTTTCCAATCAAAAATGTTAGCATCTTAATGCACCAATAATCATAATCGTTCCCATCAAATTTTGGAACTAGCATCTGGTTAGAATTCGACATGATTAACTTTGTCGAAATTCCAACAATACAACTTTAACCCAAAATAATTTTACCTGCTCTGATACCACTTGTTGAATATGAAATGAATTATTTCAAGCAAATTAAGAAGCCAACAGTACTATGAAGAACAATACATATAAAAAATATAGATAAAATAATTAAAAAACACAGTGACTGTATGAGCTAGAAACTGCTGCAAATCTCATATATTGATTCAAGTGTTAACTACATTATTAAATAGTAAAACTATTACTAAAATCAACTCTGGAATAATTCTACTGCAATTACAACTAATTTCTAGCACTTTCCAGCAGTGTTGACCACCCTAAAAATCTGCTGCTTTAATCCCTAACAATCTACTGCTTTATTTTTGCAGATAACACAAAATCTGTTGGCTACTTTGTCAGCATTTTACATAACTAATTAAGCATTAATTCTAACAAATGGTATCAGAGCTAGTTGAGTTGAGTATTTTTTTTAGACAAATAAGTGCCAGTCGAGTTGAGTGAAATGCGTGTGAAAGAAAAGGTTGCATAAGAGCCTGCGTGGTCATTTTTTGCCTCTGCATGCTCAAGGGTTGGACCAGAGTATCTCTGTATGTGCGTAGACCAGAGCTTAGAGAGCCTACCACCAGATCTCTGGCCTCTACGTGAAGACCAACTCTTGCTCTGCATGTACATTGTTGCGTGTTAAAAACCAGAGGTGAACCACGGTTTGCAAGGTGGAGCGAGGAGGCTCTGTCAAGTCTACGTGTGTGCGTCGAGGAGAGCCTTGACCTCTACATGCTAGAGCAAAGAGAAAGAGTCGTTGAGACCTCTGCGTGCTGGAGCAGAGAGGAAGATCTGTTGAAACCTTTGTGTGCTGGAGCACAGAGGAAGAGTTGTTGAGACCTCTGTGTGTTGGAGCAGAGAGAAAGAGTCGTTGAAACCTCTGTGTGCTCGAGAAGAGAGGAGGGCTTTGCCTGCCGCTGTCGTGGAGTGTTGAAGCCGTGCTGGAGGGCATAGCCTGCTACGGACTTGTCATTGAATGTTGTTGCCATAGCCATCAAGGAAGTTGTTGCTCGTTGTTGGTCCTGTCCAGAACTGTCGACGAGTGGAGGTGAACCTGTGTGGAGCAAGTAATCTGGGTATATCTGCGTGGAGCAAGTAATCCGGGTATTTTTGAAAAAAATATTATTTTTTCTTCAAAAGCAAAGTTTTCAGAAATTATTTGTTGGGGGTTAAAGAAAACCAATGGATTTTTTGTTGAAGGGCTCCTTTGGTTAAGAAAGAAAGGAAATTTTTCTATTCTGGAATAGTAACAGAAAAATTGAATAAAGTTTTTGAAGGGGAGCAGATTCAAATATTTTTTTTTTAATAAACAGGCTTAATTTTTTTTAAGTTTAAAAATTGTAGAAAGGAGTTTCTTTATTAAAAAAAGGCTCAAGTTTTTGAAGAGGAAGCCAGAAATTGAAGAAATCTTAAGAGGAAACCAAAAATCGAAAAAATCTTAAGAGGAAACCAGAAAACCCTAAATCTTAAGAAGAAACCCTAAATCTTTGTTTTCTTTGAGAAACCTAGTTGAAAAAAAAAGAAACCCTAGGAGGAAAGAAATGGCCAAGATGTCGAATGCAAAGTTCGGGGTGGAGAAATTCATCGGCAAGAGCAACTTTGCTCTATGGAAACTAAAAGTTAGGGATTTGCTTGTGCAACCCTTTTGGAAGGGGCAAATAAGAAACCTGCAAGCATGATTGATTCAGATTGGGAGGACTTGGATGCCCGAGCTCTCAGTACCATCAGGTTATGCCTGGCAGATGAAGTTCTCTTCAACATTGTTGAAGAAAGTACAACTTCAGGCTTATGGGAAAAACTGGAAAAACTATATATGACAAAGTCGTTAACCAATAGAATTTATCTGAAAATACAACTATATTGTCTTTGAATGAAGGAGGGTTCAAAATTTGCAGAACATTTGAATGTTTTTAATACACTTATATGTCAATTAACAGATATGGAAGTTCAAAATTCAGGAAGAAAACAAAGCTATAACCTTGTTGTGTTCTCTGCCCGAATCATGGGATCACTCTGTAACTTCAATCAATTTGAGCACCGCTGATTCTTTGAAATTTGAATCAGTTGTGGGAGCTCTCTTGTCTGAAGAAGTACGAAGGAAATCCAGCACTGAAACAGCTGCATCAGAAGCCATGATAGCTAGAGGACAGTCAAAGAAAAGAGGAGAAAAAACAAGGAGGTCTTCTAGATCTAAATCAAAGGGAAAGAAGTGTAAGGCAAAATGTTGGCACTGCAATAAAATTGGACACCTGAAGAAAGACTGTTGGAAACAAAAAGAATTTGATAACCCGAAGAAGGAAGCAAATCAGGTTGATTCAGGTATGATAGACGAAGTTTTATCTACTGAACAATTATGTATGATAGATGAAACTTCACCTCTTTGTAATGTCTCTCAGGGTTTAGAAAGCTGGTTGTTAGACTCTGGTGCTTCTCATCACATGTGTCCACACAGAAATTGGTTTACTTCATATGAAAATGTAAATGGTAGTTCTATGTTTATGGATAATAATGTATCATGTCAAACTGTTGGGATGGGAAATATCAGGATTAAAATGTATGATAACATAGTTAGAACATTAACTAGTGTTAGACATGTACCTGATTTGAAGAAAATTTTGATTTCTTTGGGAGTGTTGGATTCGAATGGCTATAAGTTTACAGGTCAAAATGGAGCATTGAAAGTCTTTAAAGGTGCCCTAATTGTGATGAAAGAAGAAAAGGTCGGAAATCTTTACAGACTCAAAGGAAGTACTTAGGTCCATGAAGCAGCGATTGTGTCAGAAAAAGAAGAAGGTGCTCGCCTATGGCATCAGCGATTGGGTCACATGAGCAAGAAAGGTCTTCAAGTATTGATGAAACGTAAATCATTTCTGAATTGAAATCCTTGAAGTTGGATTTCTATAAACATTGTGTGTATGGAAAACAGTGTAAACAAAGATTTAAAATTGGGAACCATAATAGTAAAGATATTTTAGACTATATTCATTCTTATCTGTGGGGTCCATCTCCTATTGTATCATATGGAGGTGCTCTATATTTTTTAGTGTTTATTGATGATTTCTCCCGTAAAATTTGGGTCTTTATGCTAAAAAGGAAAGCTGATGTATTCAATGTCTTTAAACAATTTAAAGCCATGGTAGGGAAAAGAACAGGCAAATCAATTAAATGTTTAAGAACTAACAATGGTGGCGAATTCACTTCAATAGAATTTGAACAATACTGTAAGGATGAAGGAATTGTTAGACACAAAACTATTGTTTAAACTCCTCAGCAAAATGGTGTTGTTGAACATATGAATCGGGATCTTATGGAAAGAGCCAGAAGCATGATCAGCAATGCTAACTTGCAAAAGGAGCTGTGGGCAAAAGCAGTATCCACTGCTTGTTATTTAGTTAACAGATCACCTTCAGTAGCAATTAATTGTAAAATTACTAAAGAGGTTTGGACAGGTCAGTCTTGTGATTATTCACATTTAAGGATATTTTGTTGTGATGCTTATTCTCTTATTCCTAGAAATCAGCGTTCAAAATTAGATCCAAAATTGAAATTTTATGTCTTTGTTGGGTATGACTATGCAATGAAAGGATACAGGTTGTGGGATGCTACATCGTGGAAAATAGTCATTAGTAGAGATGTAACATTTGATGAATCTTCTCTTTTAAAATCAAATGTTGAAAGAATTGAACAGGAACAGGTATTGCCAAATCAACAAATTCAGTTGGAGACTAGACCTTTCGATGACAATCAAAAGGAAGAAAAGACTTTTGGAGAAAAAGTTGTTGAAGATACAAAGGATGTTGTTGAAATTTCTAAACCAATTCAAGTTTCTAAACCAGTTTAGCAACTAGTCACTCTAAGAAGGTCTACAAGGGAAAGAAAAACTCCCAAAAGGTATGAAGATTCTGCTTCATCTTTTGCTTTGATTACTGTAGATGGGGAACCTTATTATTATCAGGAAGCAATAGATGATACAGATAGCGAAAAATGGAAAATGATTATGGAAGAAGAAATGGATTCCTTAGCTAAGAACAATATGTGGGATCTTGTAGAACTTCCTGAAGGGAGAAGTGTTGTTGGATGCAAATGGGTCTTCAAACTGAAATGGAAATTTGATGGAAGTATCGAAAGGTATAAGGCAAGACTGGTAGCAAAAGGGTATTCTCAGGTTGAAGGTATCGACTTTCATGAGATTTTTTCACCTGTTGTAAAACTTGTTTCTATTCATACTGTGTTGGCACTAACTGCATTACTTAACCTTGAGTTAGAACAGTTAGATGTTAAAACAAATTTTCTACATGGTGATTTGAATGAAGAGTTATATATGGAACAACTAGAAGGTTTTGTACAAGGTCACAGCAGAAGATTAGTTTGCAAGCTCAGGAAATCGTTGTATGGTCTGAGGTAGTCTCCCAAACAATGGTACAAGAAGTTTGATTCCTTCAGGTGAGCCAGAACTTTATTAGAAATGAGTATGATCATTGTGTATACTTCAAAAGTTTCAATGGCATATTCATTATCTTAGCTTTGTATGTTGACAATATGCTTATTGCAAGCAAAAGCATGGAAGAGATCAACAGGTTAAAGGCTCAGCTCTCTAGGACGTTTAATATGAAGGATCTTAGAGCAGCAAAACATATCTTGGGCATGGAGATACACAGAGACAGGAAAAATGGTAAGCATTGGTTATCACAGCAGAAGTATGTGGAGTAAGTACTTGAAAAGTTATGTATGAACAATGTGAAACCTGTTAATGTTCCATTAGCTTCCCATTTTAAGCTTTCTTCGGTTTTGAGTCCTATAACTGATAAAGAAAAGCAGTATATGTCTCATGTACCATATGCAAATGTTGTAGGCAACTTAATGTATGTGATGGTATCTACATACCTAACATTTCACATGCATTTGGAGTTGTCAGCAGTTTCATGGCAAATCCAGGTGAAGAACAATGGCGAGCAGTGAAATGGGTGCTTCGATATTTAAGAGGCACAAGTGACCATTGCATCATCTTTAATGGTAGTGAAGGATCATTCTGCGGATATGTAGATGTTGATTATGCAGGTGATTTGGACAAAAGAAGATCTACTACAGGTTATGTCTTTACTCTTGCCAGTGGAGCAATTAGTTGGATGTCAAAGCTTCAAGAAACAGTTGCATTGTCCACTACCGAAGCAGAATATATAGTTGCTTCGGATGCCAGTAAAGAAGCAATATGGTTAAAGGGTCTACTTGATGAGATTGGAAGGGCACATGAGAAAGTGAATGTACTTTGTGACAATCAAAGTGTTGTTCACTTGGCTACAAATCCTGCTTATCACAATAGAACCAAGCACACTGATGTAAGATATCATTTTCTGAGACATGTGCTCGATGGCGGAAAAGTAGCTCTTCAAAAGGTCCATACGCGAGAGAATTATGCAGACATATTCACAAAGCCAGTTATAGTAGAGAAGCTGCGAAGGTTTTTAGCTTCTCTTGGCTTGCAAAAAAGATGATGAATGGGCATGGGCAAGGGATTAGGAAAATTGTTGTCAAGGTGGAGTTTGTTGGAAATTGACAACTAATTATGTAAATTTGTGTAGAATGTATTTAGTTATTAACAAGCTAGTTTTATACCGAAACATTGGTTATGTAACTGAGGAGACATATAAAACTGATGAATTCCCAAACTATTGTATGGAGAATCATTGATTGATTGAATAGAGATTCCAATCCCTTGCCCCGTGGATGTTTCCTTAACACTCTGTCAGGGTTTTACCACGTAAATCCTGAGTTATTACTTGTGTGGTTGTATTCAGTTTCCTGTCAGTTACATTCATTTCTTGGTTAATTTATAATTGTAAATGCCTTCTTTCTTTCTTGATCAGTAACTCATCTAACTACATGAAATACGTTGAGGGATCTAAATTTCCTAGCTTCTAGCAGTTGAAAATAATCAGACTCTCACGTCCTTCAACATACATATCTATTTTCCCTTGTGGTCGAGATTTTTCATAGGAAAGAGGCATGTGAAAGAGCACTATTTGCATTCGTTATAATTAGAAGTTTGTTTTTTTGTTGGCTTATTTGAGTTGTCTAGAAAATAATTTGAATCGGTGAAGTATTAGAGTTTCTAAAAACTCGTTGATAGTGAAAATAAGTAAAACCTGTTTAGAATTAACATGTATACGAAAAGATTGTTTTTTTGCAGCTTGAATCTATAGCAAAATGAGTTACAGGAGAAAATACATTATTCTGAATTGGTTTTTGTTCAGAACAATGTTTTGTTTGAGTTTGAGAGAGACTCTCATCAGCTACTAGAAAGTGATAAAGTCAGTAAAGTTGAGGTTGATTCAAATGCAGTGCCCATCTCACGAGCACACAACTTGCATAAAGATGCAAAGTTCGGGTTGTCCTTCCCAAACCCATCATCACACCTTGGGAAGAGTTTGTCAGAAACAAACACAGAACTGACCTTAGATATAATAAGGATGTGTCATCTTACATCTCATACTATTCTAAGCCAATTCGAGTGTTGGATTTCTTCGAAACGGTTCATATTCACCTATTCTAGATCTTGTTTCTCCACATTCATAGTAGCGTGTCAAATGGCAACATTGTTACAGAGTTGCCCATGTGAAAGATAAGTGTTTTGATCTTCACCCTTGTGAACATTGTGGTAAGCACACTCATCATTCAAACAAATGCTTCAGAAACAACCCTCCTCCAAAAATGAAGATTCATCTTGGATGTCTCGCATCTTGGCAATAAGTTTCAACAACCAAGAAGATATTCTTGTCATACCACAAAATTTGTTCTCAAGTATTGATGCATCTTGTTGTTGATATTTCTTCATCTTCTCACCTTGTATCTAACAAGTGGGGAATTGATGATCATCTACAAGCTTCAAAGATACATCAAGCGAGCCTGAACCTATTGCCTGAGCCTAAAGCTTAAGTTAGTCATACCCAAATTCAAAGTTCTAATCAGAGATAGAGAAATGCCCCATGAGCATGCATTTTGGTTGGTGGTCTTCCTTAAACCACCAAATTTTGATACCTCAATGGTCTCCCTTTTCATAACACTTCCTCTAGCAGAAGACTTCAGCTTCTAGCCAAATCTCGAACTATTGTAGTAACTACATCAAGCATTCCAAGTTGAAACCTCAATGGTCTCCCTTTTCAGAACATTAGGAAGCACTTCTTCTAGTAAAAGATTTCAGCTTCTAGCCAAATTTGAAATTGTTCTAGGAACTGCATTAATTATTCCAGTGTTGGCGGTCATCCTTAAACCACCACCCATTGAGACCTCAGTTCTCTCCCCAGAATTGTGGCCATGCATTTTTGTATTTAACCTCTCTTCTTGGACATCCCTTCATATTAACGGGGAATGCTAGACATCTTGGAATGTTAGACACCTAATCTGCTAAGGGCTATGGTGTGGAAAGTGAACCATCACAAGGAGTCCAAAAAGCCTTGAAAGATAAATACAACTTTCACACAATATATTTATATGTAATATCTTTGTGAATAATAAACTATTCCACATTTATTTTATCTAATTTAAATAATTTTTGTATTATTTAACCTTAAAAAAAAAAATCCCAAATTAGAACGTCTTTTTTTCCATAATAATAAATTTTTGGCGATTCCAAAATTCTTTTTAAATACAAAATTCTTATTTCTAATTTATTCATATAAAATGTGATTATAGACTAATTTAATATAACTTGTTATAATTTTGTCATATCCCATTTTAATTAATTTTGTTATATTTTTTTATTAGTATTTATATATTTACCATATCCTTTTTATTTAATGTTATAATTTTTCCCTTCTTATTATTTATTATTATTTCTTTTTATTTATTATATTTCTTTTATTTAATATTTATTTATGTGTATTTTTTAATTATTTACTCTATTTGTCTTATTATTTATTTAATATTTATTCTAATTTTTTATTTATCTTTTTTTGTTTTTTGTTTAATGTGTTTTTCATATTTGCTTGTTATTTGCCAAAACTTTCTTCCAATAATTTATTTATTGAATATATATCTTTTTATTCATTTATTATTTATTATATCTTTTTGTTTAATCTTTTGTTTAATGTGTTTTTCATATTTGTTATTTGCCAAAACTTTCTTCCAATAATTTATTTATTGGATGTATCTTTTTGTTTTGCATTTTTCCAATTATTTATGAAGAATTTCCATTCTATTATAAAACCCTCATTAATACGTTCAATATACCTCAATAGTATGATAGAGTTTTAAATTCTTTATTATTTTGAAGGGACTTGTGTCGATCCAACGAATCCTTCCAAGTCAATGCAACATTCCATTACGTATTTCTCCAAAAACATAACACTTCTATCCTTTGCAAATGTTTAGTTTTTGTTTTGTTTTGATGTTTTCTTTATGGTTAAAAATGGAATTAATAATAGATTTGAAGGATATCTGTTTTTTTCCAAATTTTTGTCATATTTCTTTTCTTTCTAAATATAATTATATTTTATAATCAATATTGTATTAAAAAGGTTTTGATGGTTTTATTTAAATATAATTATATTTTATAATTAATATGGTATTAAAAAGGTTTCGATTGATGTAAATTATATTATTGTTTATAATTAATTATTATATAAGAATTTTAGATTTATTTTAATTCTAAATTTATTAAGTAATGAGAGGGATCAAATTTTTCAAAGTATAAACTTCTTTTTTAGTGCAAAATTTGAGGAAAAAAATTGCACTTTGAGGGATTTGATCCCTTTTGAGGCTTGATAGATCTACAGCTAAGATAAATCTAAGTTGATTAATTATTATTAATTATTAATTTTATTAAAAAAAAAATACTTTTTATTTTTATTTTTATTTTTATGTAATTTAAACGAGTCAAAATGTTTTAATTTCAATTATATATAATTAGCCTAGATCCTTCGTAATTCTGAATCTATCAAATCTCTCAAGGTGTAAACCTCTTTTTTTAGTGCAAAATTTGAGAAAAGGTTTGCACCTCGAGGGATTTGATCCCTCTCGATGCTTGAGAGTTCCGAAGTTAAGATAGATCTAAGTTGATTTAATAATTAATAATAATATTATTAATTATTAATTATTAATTTTATTGATTTTTTTTATTTTTATTTTTATGTAATTTAAATGAGTCAAAATGTTTTAATTAATAATTATAATTATTATTGTTATGAGCACATAGGGGGTTCTGGAGAAACCCTAGCATGCATATATTAGTGAGATCTTGTTTGATTCCTTATGGCGGTGAGCTAGGAAGGGGCTCCTACCCCTCCTCGTGACAGTGTGTAAGCCTTTCAAACCCCTATGGCCTCTCTCAGGAAAAATTTGAAATCAAAGGAGGCACACTCCAAATTTGCAAAAAAGGATGATAATATCCCTTTCATTGCTCTTCCAGTAGGGTTATGGTGGACATCTTTAACCTTCACAAACAAAGTGTTAGTGGGCAAGTTTACAGGCATGTGGTCATCTCCCAAATCAATGGAGCAATGGATGGATAAAACTTAGAAACTTGTGATCAAGGGAAACATTGGTCTCTATGCTTGTGGAAATGGCTTCTTTTCCTTTCTCTTTGAGTACAAAGGAGACAAAGATATAATATTCAGAAATGGTCCATATTTTTTTGGGGCCAGAGGAATGTATCTAAACTCTTGGTCCTTAGACTTTGATCCAGATGATGATATACTTAATGTAGTGTTAGTCTCGGTCAAACTTCCAAGGGTTTTGTTGTCGTGTTAGAGAAAAGATTGCATGAAAGCAATAGGAAACAAAGTGAGGTGATATTTGGACCGAGCATAGCCAAAAGCAAACCAGTTTGTTTGGACTGAGCATAGCCAAAAGGCAACCAATTTGCTTGTGAACAAAATTGTGTGGAGGTTTTTCTCAAAAAATGGTTTCCCTTTGAGATCAATCTAACCCAAGGCGAATGGATCCATAGGTAAGTATTAGATTATGAAAAGTTCCCATTCAAGTTAGGGATCTATCATGAATACATACATTTCGCCAGGGGTTGCAAGAAAGCCTAATTTGGGAAAGCAGAAGGAATAACTGCTCCACATGAAGAGAAATGTCAAACTCGGGGTAATGGGAGAAATAGAGGAAGGGCGACAACAATAAAAAACCCTTCAAGACAAAATAAAAATGAAGCTTCAACTTCAGTAAATCCATATGAGATACCTCAATCTCAGGAGGAAACAAAGCCAGAATTCATGGAAAAGGAAGAAGAAAGCCTAAAGGAGAAGGAGGGAAACTTAAAGAAGGAAGAGGAGGAGATTTGAAACATAAATTCCAAGGGAGATGAGACTCCAATAGAAAGGGAACAACCCTCATTCAAAAACAATGGACAAAACTCACTAGATCTAGAAAACAAGGAGCAAGATATTGAAAGAATGTCATCAATACAAAAGGAAGCAGAGGCAAGTCTCACGAAGCTAATGACCATAAACACAAGGAAGCGAATGAATTGGGGAGATGATCCAACCATACATGAAACAAAGAGTCTACCAAGAGGGAAAGGAAGGCACTCAAGAAAGGAGGTCAAAGAGGCTAAGGAAAAATAAAACATAAAGCCAAGAACCCACCCACAAATTACTGAAGTGTTCAAATTTGCTTCAGATAGAGAGCAAGGGAGTGCTAAATCAGGAGGTGGTAAGCCAATTCCTCCCAAAAATAAATGAAGGTCATTTCATGGAATTCAAGGACATTGGGAAACCTTGTAAAATCTCAAGTTGTAAAGGACAATAAAGAAAGTAAACTGCAAATTCTACTCTTGCAGGAAACCAAATTGGAATAAAATGAGATAAAGAATCTCTTAAGAAGTTTTTGGAGAGAATGCACAGGAGTGGCACAAAGTTGCAGAGGGGAATCTGTAAGTTTGGTTACCTTTTGGTTGAACTCCCACTTCACTCTAAAAGCTAGTGAAAAATCAAGGTATTGGATTGCAATAATGTTGGAGAAGAACAACACCAAATAAAAAATTCCCCACAGTGAACGTCTATGCACCAGTCAACTATGGATAAAAGGTAGAATTTTGGAACTCACTACTTAGCCTAAGAGAGCAACAATGGCACATTGATAGTATAGTAGGGGGGGGGACTTCAATACAATTTTATTCACCTTAGAGAAATGAAGATGCAACCTGGTTAGGGACCGCTTCTGAGAAAGAATGAATGACTTGGGGAGAGGACGGGATCTAATAGATATAGTCCCAAAAAGGGGAAAATACACTTGGACTAATGAAAGAAGTGGTGACGGATATATTGTAGCTAGGCTAGACTGATTTCTACCGCACTGAAATTGGTTGATAAAAGGAATATAGTGTACATATTCAATTTTACTCTAGGGCATTCAGATCATCATCCCATCACATTGGATATAGACCCCCAAAAATATTTGGGACCAATCCCTTCTTTCTATATAATCCAAGATGGATACAAGAAGAAGGTGTTATAGAACTCATACATTAGGCATGGAAATTTCTAGTGATTGGATCTCCCACCTTTGTCTAGGAATCCAAATTGTGTGCAGTCAAGTAGGCTCTAAGATCATGGATAAAGAGAGATTTCAAACCTCTAGTACAAAAGAAAGAAGAATTAGTTGAATAGTCAAAGCAATATCACCTCATGATGGACTCTAACCTAGTAGAGGATTGACATCTTAACAAGGAAAGAGAAATAAACAAACAAATCTAGATAGTTAGAAGGTAGGAAGAAGAATTCTTGAGCCTTAAATCTTGAAGTTCATGGTTCAGGAATAGCGACCATAACACTACATTATTTCATAAGTAATCCAAGGCTTGGGAGATCTGTAATCAAGTGAAAGAACTCATCCTTGAAGGTAATTCTAAAATCTCCTTTCTCTCTAAAATCAAACATGAAGCTTTCCTTCATTTTAAAGCATTGTACTTGGAAGAAAAGGTGAATGAGCTAACCAAAGTAGGAGAATCCCTCTAATGTCTTCCAGTTATACTATTTGAATCTGAAAATCAATAGCTTATAAAACAAATAGTTGAGGAAGAAGTTATTGAAGCAATATGGTCTCTCGATCCGGATAAAGCTTCAAGCCCAAATAGTTTTACAATAAGCTTTTATAGAGCCTTTTGGAAACTAATTAAAAAGGACCTGTTAAGAATGCTTAGCTCGTCTAGGCATAAAGAAAAATTGGAGGAGGCATAAATTCCTCTTTTTTAGCACCGATTATGAAAGAATTAAAACTTGTTAATTTTTCTTGTTTTAGGCCCATTTCTCTTTGTAATATACCATATAAAATTCTCAACAAGATTATAGCAATCAAATTGAGAAATATCCTACTAGTTATAATATCAAAAAATCAAGGGGGATTTATGTATAATTTCTGAATTCTAGTTCAAGAGGTCATTTATTCAAGTAAAGAATGAGGGGATCTAAGCATTTTCTTCAAGTTAGATATGGTAGACGCATTCAATCGAGTTAGGCACTCTTTTCTATTCTCAATTATGGAAAATATTGGATTATGTAACGACTTTGTTAGATGGATAAAGGTATGTATTGGGGCTCCATGGATCACCCCATTGTTCAATGGTAGACCATCGTCATTATTCATAGCTTCAAGGGGGCCTAGGCAAGGTTATCCATTATCCACTCTATTGTATATTGGTAGCAAAGAGCTTAAGAAAAAATATGGAGAAGGCGGGAGCGGAGGGAAAATTGAGGGGGGTCTCAGCATAGCAAGAAGCATCAAAAACGTTAATCACTCACAATTCATTGTTGATACATTACTACTAGGAGGAGCCTCAAAAATAATTGCAACTTGCTTCAAATGCATTCTGGGCACCTATCTAGATCTTTGTGGGGGGCTTGAGAATAAAAAAGAGAAAAGTATATGGATGAAATTACTCTTATTCAACATTAAGGGAGATTTCCAATGCCCTTGAATACCCATTGTTGGTCACTTTAATTACTTATTAATTAAACAGTCGAGTGCCACATAAATTGTCAACCCAAGGAAGTCTGATTATTTCAAAGGCAACTACGTACTATATGTACTCAATCTAAAAAACACTAAAATTTGTAGTACAAACAAATCACACCTCGTTTAAAGCTTCACTCTGTGTTAGAGCAATTATACTCTATTGTAGATATCTAACAAGAGATGAATAATTGAACAGAAAGAATAAATCTGCAAAGGAAAACAATGGCTATGCTATAACAAAGGATCGGGACCCTATCCCCAGAGCGGGAACTTTCAGCACCTTCCTCTGTTTATCTAGTTCACCAATTCACTCTGTAAACCTAATCACCGATGAGACACTCATGAAATAATATCAATCAATTAAGAAAGAAACAGAGTTCCAGCAAAGGTAAAACAACATCCAAAAACAGTACTTGTTAACAAGGTATGAACAGAAATCACACTTAACACACTGCAAAAAGATAATGGGTGAATCTTGTGATGAAGGTGGGCCCTGTCCTTCTCACAAGAATCCCCAGGAAACAAGAACTAAAATGAGGTGTTCAGAACAAAACTTTATTCATTCATCAATATACCATATTACAGAAAAGATTCAGTCTCGTTCCTTCAGCTAAAAACCCCTTGTTACAGTCTATTCATCCCCTCTTCTAATGTAGATGTCTCCTCTTTATAAAGAGGAAACATCTATTACAAAAGATTTACATTATAGATTCTAGTTCAACCCATTATACAAAAATAGGGAAATGAGTTTCCCATCAACAGAATGTTGTTACAGTAATTTAGATTATAAACGTTACATCCAATATAACAACTTCCTCGGTGATCGATCAAGTTCCTCTGTTGCTGTCAAATTTAGTACGCAAATCTCAACTGTTTCAACTTCGAGATTTGCATGATGTTCTTGTTGTTTCAGCTTCGAGATTTGCGTGTTGTTCCTGCTGTTTTAGCAACTGCAAAAGATAGTCCCACCAACTTCAGGCAGTTTCAGCAAATGCGGGCTGCACATCATTCTTTAATTGTTCAGCAAATAATCAACTTCAAAGATTAATTATGAAGACATCATGATTATATGTTAAATAATTAAACATATAGTGATGAGAAGAGTCGTTTCATACCTTTTGAATAATTGAGTCAAAACACTAACAAGGACTTTCAAATATGGGTTGAAAAGGGTGATATTATAACAAAATGTATAGTCAGAAAGAGACAATATGAGGTCCTAACACCCATCGGACATTGGATGGATATCCTTTAAGTACTTGGGAGTCCTTATATCATTAGGAGTGACGAGTTTGGAAGATTAGAGTGAAGTTATTCGAAAATTCAAAAAGAAGATCCATTCTCGGGGGGCACAATGGCTGAGAATAGTGGGTAGAGTTGTCTTAGTAAAATCAGTGTTTTCGACACTTCCAATATATTTGTGCTCTGGATTATTAGCTCCTAAGAGTAGCAGTTCAAATAACTACCTTAATATAAAAAAATATCTTCCAAGGGGGAACACGATGAAAACAAGTCCCACTTGATGCACTGAAACATAGTTTGATTCCAAAATTGTATGGTGGACTGGCAATGGTCCTCTCCATAGTTACAACAACAAAGGGAGATGCTAATTTGTAATTTAAAGCGAACAATCCCAATATCCATAGCATCTTGAGATCAAAGATCATGGAAAATAAGCCCTCGACATGGATACACAGTTAAAGTAGGTTACGAGTTACTAATTAAAAGTCTTTCTCATCCAACCCCCAATAAGCTATGGAGGAGCATATGGAAAAGGGATGGGATTCCCAAGGTGAGCACATTTTTTTGGGATTTATTCCATCAAAAAATATTAATAGTTGAAAATCACAAGAAAAGGAATATTGAAGGGCCTTCAAGATGTGTTTTGTGTGTTGATATGTTTCGAGATTAAGTGTCTCTCTGGCACTACATCAACATATCAAATTTCTTGGTGGCTATTGAGAAGTAATGGGAACGTTATCCCAAATTTTATAGTTGCATGAGCAAGGGTTGAATCCATGCCAAGAGTGGCGCAAATCAACCCTTTCGCTTGTTAAAGGAGTCCCAGTTGACTAGGAAGAGTTCTGCAACTAGAAATCCTGACAAAAGAACCAAAATACTAACTATGTTAACCGTAAACACCAAATTATTTACAGAAGAAACAAACTAATGAGTGTTCTAAGGTTTTTTGACCTTAAAACATTGTAGAGCCTTAGTTGAATTTAAATTAAAGAAAAAAAATTGACTACAATATCCTTTGTACAAGAACAATTTAAAACATTATACCTCCTCCTATTTATGAACCAAATATTCAAAATACATAAATGATTGTTCAAATTAGTTAAGGCATATTTTGGATATTAATTGTTTTCTTTTATTATATAGTTTAATTGTTGCTTATGTATGTATAATATGAGTTTATAATCTTAGTCAATAATATGGAATATGTGATTAAGTTGTTAGTGAATAAGATTCTTTTAATAGAAATTAAATATTAGGACTCGTTGTAGTCAATTAACAATTAACTCTTTATTATGCTTTCAACATCTAAGTACATCTCTGACATGATGGAATATGCATGAGGGTGAGAAGGTGATACATTGTCAAATTTAAATTGATTAAGAGGGAAGAGGAAGATCATATCCTTAGCTTAAAAGTTTGGATTAACCATAGTTGTTTTGTAATCCATCATCAAAACATCAAAACATGAAAGAAATAATATCGAGAAAACAATATAAATATAAGTAAAAGAGAAAAATGTGAGCTATAAAATTCTAAATATTAAAATGTTATATAAAAATATATTAACCATGAAACTCGAAAAAATAATTTTTTTTATTTAATATATAACATTAATATTATATATTATATTCTTATTAATACATATATAAATGTCATTATAATAATATATATTATGTTGTTTTTTATAATGTGTAAGAATAATGTTATGTCATTGTTATTATATCTCATAATTATACTAATTAATTATTTTATTTCTACTCTTTATGTAATATAAATGTGGTTAAGAATTCCATTTCAACTCCTATGTAATGTTAATATTGTTAAGATATTTAATAATATTGTTAAGATATTTAATAATGACGTTATTCATTGTTATTATATCTTGATAATAATGTTGTTTCATTGTTATTATATGTAATAATTATTATTTTATTATGTAATAATTATTATTTTATTTTACTCTTTATGTATACAAAATATATAATATAAATAATACTATTTTTTTATTTCTATATTATTTATTAGCATTTTTCTATATTATTATTAGCATTTTAATTAATAATATTATTTTTATTGATATTATTATTATAGTGTTTAATTAGAATCTTATAGGGAAAGGATGGAAAACAGAATAAAAAGGGAAAGGAATGGTTATTTAGAAGATAAGGAAGAGCGTAATGAGGAATAATTTAAGAATTTTTAAAATGGTTAATAATGGGAATCCAATTGTTGCTAAGTTCTAGGCCATTATCTATATTTAAATTATTAAGGTTTTTGATAATATCCATGGTTTTCCTAAAGCATCTTTTCAAATAATGGTTTTCCCTAGTGATAGTTTCAGAGTTTTCAAGGTTTATATGGTGTGCGGTTTTGAAGGAGTGCTCGATAAGGCAAGAATAGCAAACATGCTCATGTCTAATTTCAGCAACATGTTCTTTCATTATGGTTTTAAAGGATCTTCCATTTTCTCCAATGTAGCATTTACCACGAAAGCATGTAATTTTATAGATACCTTGGTGTTGATGTGGGCCAATGCTATCTTTGATGGATCTCATCTCTTGATTGATAATTTTCATAGGTTTGAAAGCGATGGAGAAATTATTCTTTCTTAGAATCTTCACGATTTTTTTAGTTACACCTTTGATGTATGGTATATAAATCCTTTTGCATGGTGGTTGGGGTTCATGAGGTTGGAACCTTCTTTTCTTGCACTTTTTAAAGGATTTTTTTATTTCTTCTTCTTTGCAGCCAATGTTTTTTTAAATCTTTGATCAGATGGTTTTTCTCTTGGTCAATGTACTTATTATTAGAGATTCTTAGAGCTCTTATGGCTAAAGTGTTATGGACACTAGTTATTTGAGACTGACGACAGTGCGAATTCGCATGAAGGTAACTGTCAGTATGCATCTTATTTCTGTAAAGATGACGCCCTAAGATACCATCATCTTTTTTGGTGACCAACACAACAAGGAAAGGTATTACATTATTTTCTTCAATCTCCATGGTAAATTTGATGTCCTTCGATCTAGTGTTAATGTGGCTGAAAAAATTTCAAGTTCAGTTTTACCATGAGACTACTTTACATTGGTGTCATCAATAAATCTTTACCACTAGCTAGGTCTTAATGGGTAAGATTCTAGGGCTTGTTTCTCAAATTTCTCCATGAAGAGGTTAGCCACAATGGGAGGGGGGGGAACCCATTGCAGCTCCTTTGATTTGTTCATAATACTTACCCTGAAATCTTAACAAGGAGGAGTGAAGGAAAACCTCAGCTAATCTGGAAGTTTGGGGATCAATCACTTCTTTGATAACCTCAATGGCTTCATCAAGTGGAATCTTAGTGTGGAGGGAGACTACATCAAAGTTGATAAGTTGATCTCCATTTTCAACTTTTTCTTTTTCAATCACCTTTACAAAGTCATTAGAATCTTTGATGAATTAATTAGAATTACCAACAAGATGCTTAAAAATTTTAGAGACATAGTTTGCAAGTTCATAAGTGGGGGGGCAAATAATGTTGACAATATGTCTTAAGGGAACTCCATACTTATGGATTCTAGGGAGACTAAAAATTCTTCGCGTAATTTCACAATTGGGGGTTAGACGTTTCTTAGTCCATTCGTCCAAGTTAGATTTCTTAATGATCTTTTGAATTCTTTAATAATTTCGCTAATGTCTTTCGGATTAATCACATTTCATATTGGTGGTAGATGTTTCGAACCAACTAATGTGGTTCATCCTCAAGACAATAATCCTGGAAATCGAGTTATTTTCTAGCCTTCTATAACGACCGCTACAATAAAGGTGTTCATTAATCTTCTTGATGCAGACACTCTTGTTCATAACAACAATGGTGTCACCCTTGTCAGCTTTAAGAACCACAATATTGTCATTGTTCTTGATGCTTTTGATAGCTGAAAGTTCTTCCTTGTTGGGATTTTTCTTAGGAGGCTTGGAGTCTTTTAAAATAGAATCACAGTGCAATCTTATGGCCTCTTTGTCCTCGTTGTTCAAATCATGACTACCTTTTTCAATACTACAAATTATGTTCTCAAAAGGTTTTTTTTTGGGAGCAAATCTTAAAATTAAGGCCCTTGTTTAGAATGTTATATTCTTCTTTAGTTAAATGGTGAGATGACCAAATAATAATTTTTTTAGGGTTTTTACTAGGGTTATTGTTTTTACGGATGATAGTGTTGGCCAAGATGTTATTTGGGTATTTATTGATGTTATCAATGTTGTCAGATTGATTATCCGTTTTATGGAATGATATAGGGTTGTTGTCTACAATAGTCAAAATTCCCATTGGGTAAATACTCCTATATAATTCCCATTGGGTAAATACTCCTATATGCGCAATTGTCCATGCCTAGAACGCAGTCAAGGCTATTTTCAGTGGTTAAGGTATCATTATTTAAGTTAAAAGGGTTGCAATTGTGAACACTAAAGGTATTTAAAAACGTGGGGCCAAGGAACAAGTCAACATTGAAGCGTTTGAGATTATGTACATTAATGCTTATGTTGTCAGCATTGTTGTTCAAGGTAGTTGGACAATTGTTGGTCGATGAGGTGTTTTTGGTGGAGTAGTTGTTTGAGATACCAAATGGGGTTTTCATATTCGGATATGTGTAGTTTATCCTTGCATTAATCTGATTTATGGTCGTATTGTTTTTCACTGCGTTGTTCGGATGTGACTTTATCGCAATGGTGTCTATTATTGCATTGTTTATTTCACGTTGTTATTATTTTCAATATAGCGTAGGTCACTTCCAATAATACAGTCGTTAATTTTGTTTCCTGTGGGATCAACAAACAACTTTCTCAAAAATCAAACCAACTTTTTTGAGTGTTTTTTCTCAGCTCAAACTATGGAAACTATATTGATCCAAAGATTAGGTCGAATGGTGGATGAGAGTTTTAAGTGGGATGATACTATTCCCACACTTAATTAATTTACTTGGGTAGGAATTCTTCTCATCTTGTGCCTGATCAATGAAATGCTAAGTCTCAAGAACGATTTGCAGGTATATTGGTTCTTCAAATGGTGTCTTATTTTGGTGAAAGTAGGAATTATACTAAAGTCCTGACATTTCTTCAAAAATTGTAGATTTGCAGCTTTTTTTTAATTTTGATTATTTTCTTCTCTAATAGACATATTTCCTTCCATATATCCCCTCCTTACATGGAAAAATTAATGGTTTTTATATTTTTGTGGTAAGAATTCTTAGCTTGGAAGTTTGAATTAACCACGGGTGCTTAGTAGGAGTGTCCATGTTTCAGGTCCATAAGTGGATCCATCATCACGACAAATTCAGATGGAAATAATGTCAAGAGAACAATATAAATAAAAAGAAAAAAGAAGAAAAATAGAAAAATACCAGCTATAAAATCCTAAAGATTAAAATTTTATATAAAAGAATGTCGGGCATAAAACTTTGCATTCACATTCTAGAAGACACTCAAAAAAGGAAACATGCAAACCAATAATGGCATCATACAAACAGAGATTCAATTGCACGAAAACTGAACTAGAAATAAAAGAAAGAAACCTCACCCACTGGTCATGCCCTCACTTACAAATTGGGCAGCGTTCGGTTATGAAAAATGTAGGAATCTCTTTGTTTTGAGCAGCTACTTTCTTTTTATAGATCTCCTAAAGTAGGTGAATGGCTTCAATCATCCTCTAATGGTCATCGGATGAGTGTTTGGGAGTTGCATTCGTTTCGTCCATTTTGGTAACTGTTTGGGATTAACTTTACTCAATTCCTCGTTATTTACACAAAGTATGCATATATATTTATTTATTATGCAGTTGTTCAATGTGGCAATAAAGATTCTTGTTTTAACTTATCTTAACTATAAATAGTTCTTGTTTTAACTTATCTTTTTATTGAACCGAGCTACAACTTATTGTGTTATCTCCTATTCTCTTTTTTTTACCTCACAAATAGATCGTCAAGGCAAGCCAATACAACAATATCTTCAACCACATAACACCAGCATAGATCCAACTTAACTACGAATCTAACATGAGTCGAGAGGGATCAAATTTCTTCACGTGCAAATTTTTTTAGAGTGCAAAATACAATCTGTTATTTTTCATTGTTTAAATTGTATTTTTGAATGTTAAGTAGAGTATATATAGGACCAAATAAAAATTTTAACCATACAAACATAAATTTTATATAGATATATATGAAGTTGATATCGACATAAATTAGTTAACATAGATCTTCAAATAGTTTATTTAAATCTCTTGTTGAAATATTTTTGAAAAGTATAAGATTTAAACATCTCATTTACACATTTTTTTATTTCTAATTACTTTACAACATATTCAAAAAAAAATATTATAATAGACATTATTTTTCTATTTAGAACATATTTTTTATTTTTTTATTTTATTTTAAAGAGGCACATACTAATGGACGGACAAAATTACATATCCCCTCGTACTGGGTTGTAGAATGAGCCTCAATAAATTGATACTGCAACAAAATGGAAGAATAGCAATTGTCTTAAAATCATCAATTCTAATTATTTGTGTTGTGCAATCATCCAATCTAGTTAAAAGACCGAAACAACACTTCCTCTAGCTAAGGTTTATTTCCCCTTCCTTTGGATCAACCACAATAAGTGCATCTTCGATATCACCAACAACTGGGGAAGCAACAACTGCAAACTTGCTTGGATCTTTCAAATACTCCTTAACTTTCTTAGTCAGTGGAAAATAATAATCAAGTTCAATAGCAACTGATAGAACATTCTTGTAACTGTTGATGATAGCATGTGAAATAGTTGAGATTGTAGGATAACTGATGGCCATAGAATTTCACGATAGAAATACCAGCAATGAATTTATCTATTAAATCATCCTCTACGAGATCAAGAACTTCAGGATCAAATACCAATCCATTGTTGTATACTAACTACACAATCAATCCATACGGAAATGGATGAATGCCAAGCTTCACAAGCAAAGTTGCCTCGAAAGAACTAACCTTGTCTCCCTTCTTAATAAGCTCCAGAGGTGTTATAATTTAAACAATACCCTCGTTAATATTTGTGGGAATATTTAACACCTGGAAGAAAGTTGTCTCAGATGGATACAGACTGGTATTTTGAGGGGTACCACCACATTAACTAGTGCAACTAGACCAACACGATTTGGACCTCCAACCTTGTATTTCGCTACCTCCTCCCACACCTCCTTGAGGTCACCCTTTGTGAAAATAGGACCAACATTTCCCTTTGTCTCTCTACATAGACTTATTAGTATGTGGAACAAGATTATGTGAATATTTCAAATTGTTAGCAATATTCCTTCTGTGATATTGTGCAGCTATACTGTAATGATGAGTAGTTCGATATGCAGCAGCTCTAACTCGTTCCTCTGGAGCGCCATCTAAAACATATCTTCGACATAGAAATCCCTAAATTTTTTAAACCTCTTCCACTCAGTGTTTGTATCCTTCAAATGGATTTGACTGAAGGAAACTACAACGACATAACAACTCTTTGGCATGGTTTCACTTCAATGGATTTTATGTCGTACAAGAAAATGTTTGCAGAATAACCTCTCAATATATGTGAGATGTGGAAGGTTAAACCACCAAGTTCCAACACATCTAGATCAAGTACATTTCTTTTTTATTTTCACGTTGTCATTGTAACAAAGTTAAACTCCACAGAAGAAGATAATGTGTTAAGCCTACTCAATTAGTTGTGCATCACATTTCTCAACCCAAGTCTTATACTTGGGGTCATTGGCATCATCCCCAACAACTCAAACAAGTCCAATAGATAAGAGCATTCAGGTTACTTGCATACACTGTAACTACATGTTCTGCGAGAATATTTCCATTTGTGTGATTATAGATGTGTCGACGATGTTTGGGAAAAATAATCCCTATTTTCAAATTTCTTCCTATGGAAAGTACAGGGATGCATAGGACCAACAGAATGAAAAGTTTGAGATTTTTCCATGAAAATCACTTCCTTCGCAATCACATTATTTTTAGTCAATGTATATGTAATCCAAACTTTGGCTTTTCTCCCTTTTATGAAATAAAAATACATATCCCACATGCAATGGGTGAATCCACAACATATTATTGATGTGTCATTGTCATCGGTTGTTTCTTTGACAATAATTAGATCACTTGGGAAGCCTTGGGGCATTGAGTCATATGCCTGCATGGGAGAATGTACCTATGGTCATGTATGAGCATATCCATTCTATATTAGAGATCTAAGGGTGTATCCCATATGTAATGGGGAGGATTTCAATGTATTGTATATATACCTTTGCCTCCACACAATGGATTTAATGATGCATCAAAGGGTCAAGAACATGGGAGAAGGAGGATTTAATGATGCATCAAAGATATATACCATTGCCTCCACACAATGGATTTAATTATGCATCAAAGGGTCAAGAACATGGGAGAAGGAGGATTTAATGATGCATCAAAGGGTCAAGAACATGATAGAATGGACCTATGGTCATGTATGCTCATATCTATTCTATAATGGATTAAGGGTGGGATATATAATGGATTAAGGGTGTATCCCATATGTAATTTGGAGGATTACAATGTATTGCATATATACCATTGCCTCCACACAATGGATTTAATGATGCATCAAAGGGTCGAGAACATGGGAGAATCATATCCATTCTATAATGGATTAAGGGTGGGATATATTAGAGATCTAAGGGTGTATCCCATATGTAATGGGGAGGATTTCAATGTATTGTATATATACCATTGCCTCCACACGATGGATTTAATGATGCATCAAAGGGTCAAGAACATGGGAAAATGGACCTATGGTCATGTATTCTCATATATATTCTATAAGGGTGGGATATATAATGGATTAAGGGTGTATTCCATATGTAATCTGGAGGATTTCAATGTATTGTATATATACCATTGCCTCCACACAATGGATTTAATGATGCATCAAAGGGTTAAGAACATGGGAGAATCATATCCATTCTATAATGGATTAAGGGTGGGATATATAATGGATTAAGGGTGTATCCCATATGTAATCTGGAGGATTTCAATGTATTGTATATACATGATCCATTCTATATTAGAGATCTAAGGGTGTATCCCATATGTAAGGGAGGATTTCAATGTATTGATATATGCCATTGCCTCCACATAATGGATTTAATGATGCATCAAAGGTTCAAGAACATGGGAGAATGGACCTATGGTCATGTATGCTCATATCCATTCTATAATGGATTAAGGGTGGGATATATAATGGATTAAGGGTGTATCCCATATCTAATCTGGAGGATTTCAATGTATTGTATATATACCATTGCCTCGACATAATGGTTTTAATGATGCATCAAAGGGTCAAGAACATGGGAGAATCATATCCATTCTATAATGGATTAAGGGTGGGATATATAATGGATTAAGGGTGTATCCCATATTTAATCTGGAGGATTTCAATGTATTGTATATATACCATTGCCTCCACATAACGGATTTAATGATGCATCAAAGGTTCAAGAACATGGGAGAATGGACCTATGGTCATGTATGCTCATATCCATTCTATAATGGATTTAATGATGCATCAAAGGGTCAAGAACATGGGAGAATGGACCTATGGTCATATATGCTCATATCCATTCTATAATGGATTTAATGATGCATCAAAGGGTCAAGAACATGGGAGAATGGACCTATGGTCATGTATGCTCATATCCATTATATATTAGAGAGCAAATGATGCATCAAGGGGTCAAGAACATGGGATAATGGGCCTATGGTCATGTATTCTCATATCCATTCTATATTAGAGAGCTAAGGTTGTATCCCATATATAATGTGGAGGATTTCAATGTATTGTATATATAAAAGAACATGGGAGAATGGACCTATGGTCATGTATTCTCATATCCATTCTATATTAGAGAGCCAAGGGTGTATCCCATATGTAATGTGGAGGATTTCAATGTATTGTATATATACCATTACCTCCACACAATGGTTCAATGATGCATCAAAGGGTCAAGAACTTAAGGGAGGAGAGAACCAAATAAAATACTTTCAAAACAAAGGTTGTCCTATACTATTGTACATGATATTTGAACCACACATAGTAGACAAGAGGACCAAAAGGGAACGAGGCACAAAACCTTTTTGAAGATAGAAATCTTTTCGATTAAAACAGTACTTGGACCAACTATATATATATATATATATTTGGTCCAAGTCTTGTTTTTATCGAATTTTCTGAAGATAATCACCAAGGAACCAAAAACTTAAGAGTTAAAGATAAAAAATTTAAAATACTTTAAAGATTATGAGTTTTGGTAGATAACATAGAATTTAAAAATGTAACAAATGGAGACTAATTGTCGTTTATTCCTTCTAAGAAAGGAGAGTGGTATCATTTTCTTTAACCATATATGACTAGGAGATATGATAGGTGAAAATTTTATGAGGTGTATGATCTGATTTAGAATATTAGTTTGTAGTGCTAAGATGTTCCTAAAATTATAAACAAATGCTTTCATTGTGCTTAAGGATTCATCAATTTTTGCAAGCAAAATGAATAGTTTTTATGTTAATTTTATGAGAATTTTAACATTAACCATAAAATGAACAGCAACATAAACATATACATAACATCATCAAAAACACATTACAACAAGCACATGATAAAGGAGTTCACCCCTCCTGGGCTACGTCTCCTTGGTCCAACTTCCAATGGCTTCGGCCTCTCTATTATGCTCAAAAGTGTAAAAATATGTGTTTACAATGCTCAAATGCTTCTAAAACCTACTCCAATCAGTTTAGAATACTCGAATGCCATCTAGCCTCTTTTGTCATCCAATTTGGTGGAAAATTGAAGAAGCTACGACTTTTCCTAGTTCTCTCATTATTCGTTCTACAAATTACTCCACATCAGACAGGAACTCACAATTTTTGCTCCAAAAAACTGATAACCGAACGATAATTTTGTCGCACGGTGGGCCTTAATCCATCAGCACCGACTGTCTTATCGCATATCACAATCGGCAAAGTCCTGCGGGCTTATGGTCTGTGAACAATGCAGGTGATTGTGCGATTGCGATATTGGCGAACCCAACGGGACATTAAACTGCAGCCTATAACTTATTGCATCTGGATCCTTTCACTAATCGCAATCATGGAGTATCGGCGGTCTTATGAATGCAGTACCTTCCTTGTTGCGATTTTTGATTACGATATCGCATCACAACCCGAACCTACCAAGGCCGATTCTGTAATGTCGTGCGATATGCAATGTGTGATCGCATCGCAACCTTAATACCTTTTGGGGGGCGATTTTGTAATATCTCCCCTTCACAGGTCTGCGATTTTGTGAAATGAAGGAACCAATGGTAGCCTTCCACTTGGCGCCTCCCAATTCACTAATGGAGCCTGCCACGTCATCCAATCCGGCCATGTGAGCAAGTCAAACCTGAACTTTGACTTGCTCTAACTTCTGCATACGAGCTTGGATTTGAGTGTCATTCACACTGTTGGAATTAGAATGACGACATCTTCGATCCGGAGCTAAGTTTAACAAAATTATGGCACTTTGAGTTTTTAGCATAATTTTGAGCACCTGATCACTCCTCCCCACTGGAAGCCTTTTGAACCCCAAAAGGATCACTTTCAATTGTTCGCCACGTGAGGATACATTTCCCTCACCTTTCCAACCTCTATCCATTTGGCTTTTGAAGGAATTGTACCTTTGAGCCCCACTCGAAGATAATCAAGACTTCCCCTTTTTGATGTCCTTGTTTTTCTATCAAGTATAGTGTCTTACTTAAGCACATCAAGGAATTCTGGAGAAAAATATTCAATAGATGGAATTTGAACATTCTTTCCATGATCTTCAATCAAAGGAGGCTCATACAACCTTAAATTCTCAACATTAACAACAACATAAATTG